>JAGDQP010019301.1:0-14612 GCA_022664845.1 Lepisma saccharinum
CTCTGTTTTAATACATCTTTTTCCTTGTCGCCTTGCGTTTACCTTCATTGGAGTTAAACGTAATGGAGAGTTTGACTTTGGTCTTGGAAGGCGCTGCGAAGCACTGAAACACTACGTGAAGTAGCTTTCGAGCACGTCTTAGCTTTAGGGATATTCGTCCTCTATGTCCAGGAATCATAACACGAACCTTGTTCCAGAGTCTTTATGTTGATCTACCGCGCAGCGACGACGACGGAGCTAGCTACGAAGGGCAAATTACATTAATATATATATATATATATAACGGAAACCAGAAGGTCGCCTTTCAAATGTTTCATACCTACTACATCAAAAAATAAAGCTCTCAAGCGTGTTTTGCTTTGATCTTCTTTGGTGATTTGGATTCGAGTAGATTAATGTTCTCGCCATGCTTGCCGCTTCATGATTAGTATTCAATCTATTTGAAATCTTTTCTACGAGACGACGATAAGGATGCAGCTACTCTATCTCCTACTCCATACCTGTCACACTTCCTGCCTAAATGTTGGCAGCTTTGGTAATTGCTGACGAACTCGTCTGGCTTCTTTAAGTTTTTCACTGGTTGTAGGATTATATATATATATATATTTTCAATATTAGTTTCGACATCAGTGTTACTTGTAGCTTCGTTAAGCAATTTTCAAATATTGGTTTGATTTCTTTAGCAGCCACGATTTTCTTTTTTATACACTGGCTTCTTCCTTTTCTTTCCTTTTGAGCCGTTTTATCGTTATTGCGGTCATTTTATTGTCTCATGACCCAACCATCTTCTTAGTTGAGTTCTGATCTTCTTAAAAGTTTTTTTTTTCAAGGCTAGGCACCTTTTTTCAGCAGGACATTCATATTTAATGTCCTTGCTGCACTTTCATGTGCTGCTACATCAAACTTGGTATCACATTGTTGTTGAAATACGCGTATTATTGCTTGAAGTGCATTGTTGTCTGTTACACTTAGAGTAGGAATAGAAGCGATAATCCATATTTCTTCCACTCATCGTACCTCCTCTTTTCATAGTTCACTGAATTATGGATCTTTGCTACTTTTCTTTGCATTCTTATTGTGTAAAAGGAAACAAATAATGTACTATTATTTCCACACGTGTTGGTAGCCTGTTGCCACTGAGTTTTTTTTGGGGGGTGACCAAGCAAATTTAACTGTATAAAGACAGCGAAAATCCACTCATAGTGACAACTGAGATCACTGTCACTTTTACACTTGTCGACTGAAAAATATCCCCACGTGCACGCATTCAATGCTGTTGCCAAACTGGCGCAATGACGTGTCTGACCTTGCCATTTCATTTAAGAACGAACTTGAGTACAGAAACAAATGTCAAAAAAGACGAACTTGAGTACAGAAACAAATGTCAAAAAAGACAAGTCGAGTGGGTGGGTGAGGTGGACGGGGAGAGACGGACAGATTTCAATCCCTAAAAGTGGGGAAATGCAGTAGGGGAAGGCAACTAGGATAGCGGAACGTAGAGTATCTGCAAGTGAGATAGAACGTCGCTAATTAGCTTCGTGAAAAGTGGCTTTTCGATCACTTTTCTTTTGTAGATATTAGAGGGATTTGTAGATATTAGGCTGTTCGACCGATTACCGAAATATAATACGAAAATTGTGTTGGATGATTTCAACGTTAAGGTAGGAAGAGAAGAAAAATAGAGACCTACTATAGGCAAATGCAGCCTTTACGAAAAGACCAACAACAATGGATAAAGACTGATAAGTTACGCGATTTCGAAAAACCTACTGGTAAAGAGCACGTACTTTGAACACAAAGACATACACAAATACACATGGGTGTCTCCGGACGGCAAAATTCTCAACCAGATCGATCACGTATTAGTAGATACACGAAGACACACCTACATAATGGACGTTAGGTCTTACAGAGGAGCGGAAGGTGAAACCGACCATCAATTAGTTATCACAAAAGTAAGGGAAAAGCAATTCATCGCGAACAGAGGAAGTAAGGGATCAAAACCACTGAAACTCGAAGTTGAACGATTAAATAATCGGAACATAAAAGAAGATTACCAACTCGAACTCTCAAATAGGTTCGAAATATTAGCCAAGTCGAGTAATAATAATGATGATATTAATAATGAAATTGATGTAAGTAAGATGTGGGAGGCAATTCATGAAACAGTTAAGAGCGAAGCGGAAAAAAGGTGTAGGTGAGAAGAAACAACAGATAACAGCCTAGATGTTATTAAGAATGCCTTATGCTTCATGAGGAACGAAAACAAGCCAGGACACGATTGCTAAATAATAAAAGCGAAGCAAATACCAACCACTACAGTAACGAAACGAAACGCCACACGCGGGTTCAGAAACAAAAAGCGAGAATATCTGACGCAGAAGATTCAGGAGAAAGAGGAAAACGGGAAGACAAATAACATCGAGTTTCAGCCGAGGTTAGGGATGATCAAAAATGAACGTGGAGATCTTCAGGCTGATCCGACTAAAATTGTCGATGTGTGGAAAAGTTAATTCGACCAACTTCTTAACGTACACAACGGGGAACAAACAGAGGAATTTCAAATCCATACCGCAGAACTGTGGATTCCCGAACCTAGCGAGATCAAGAACAAAATGTCGGTAAAGAAATTGAAAATTTTAAAATCACCAGGTATAGACAATATCCCAGCCGAATTAATTAAAGTGAGAGAAACGGCACTAATCAAGGAACTACATAAATTGATAAGTGCTATATGGAGAAAGGAGGAGCTTTCAAAGGAATGGAAAACGTCAATAATAGTTCCGATTTACAAAAGAGGAGATAAATCGCACTGTACTAATTACTGCGGAATATCGTAACTTCCAATCCATTACAAATTATTAAGTAATATTCTGTTAACACTCCTAACGTAGATGAAATAATTGGAGATCACCAAAGTGGATTTGAAAGAAATAGATCCACGTTGGACCAGATTTTCACCTTGAGATAAATTTTGGAGAAGTAATGTGAATACGATGGGTCGGTTCATCAGCTATTCATTGGTTTTAAGAAAGCATATGATTCTATCAAAAGTGAAACGTTATACAGTATCCTGATACGATTTAGAAATCCGAAAAAACTGGTTCAACTAGTGAAGATGTGTCTCAGAAAGCCCATAAGCAGAGTACGGATAGGTAATAATATGTCAGATAGTTTCAAGATTCGCAACGGATTGAAACAAGGCGATACCTTATCACCACTACTGTTTAACTTTGCGTTAAAATATGGCACTTTAAAAATTCAAGAGAATAAAAAGGGACTGTCATTGAACGGTTTGAATCAACTGTTCGTATACGCGGATGATGTAGGTTTAGTGGGGGATATATACCTAGGTAGATTCACTACAAAGCAACTCTGATGTCTTAGTAGAAGCGTGCGATGAGATAGGTTTACAGGTAAACATAGAGAAAACAAAATACATGATAACAAACCGAAACACAGGGAAAAAAGTAATAAAAACATAATAATTAGGGATGAGGTCACAGAGAAAGTAAACAAATTTAAATACTTGGGAGCATACATAACAAGCTAAAATGAGATAATAAAAGAAATAAAAATCGCTTAGTATCGGGCAACTCAGTCCAGAAACTTCTAACATCGCGATTAATATCAAGGTAATAGAAAATTGAAAATATATGGAACGGTTATTCTTTCGGTAATACTTTACGGTTGCGAAAGTTGGAGTACGACCCTAGCAGATGAACATAAATTACGTGTATTTGAAAATAAGGTTTTGGGAAAAATATACGGGCCGAAACCGGACGAGATGACTGGAGAGTGGAGGAGACTGGATAGTGAGGAACTCCACGGACTGTACGATTCACCAGATGTAAATGTAATGAAATCACGACGACTTAGGTGGGCAAGTCATGCAGCTCGGATGGGGGAAAACAAAAATTATATTCTTTCCTGGTTAGGAGGCCGTATGGAACGAGACCATTGGGAAGGTCGAGACATCGGTGGGAGAACAATATTAGAAGAGATCTTCGAGAAGTAGGTGTTCGTGATGAAAACTGGCTTGATGTTGCCCAGGATAGAATCCAATGGCGAACGTTTGTTACTGCGAGGATGAACTTAGGAGTTTCATAAGCCGTAGAATTATTTAATTAGTTAGTTAGATATTAGAGTAAAATACTGATAGGTGAGGGCTAAGAAAAGAAGTTTTGTTTATATTCCTAATGTTATTATACCTCATACAACAAACGACGAACGAAATAGTGCGTAAGAGTAGCACCTCTTATGCAAGGTTTCCTTTAGCAAAAAGACGTTTTTCAAACATATTTACCTGACTATTTCCGTCAGACAATACACTTCTGAGAAGTATTTTTCCCGTAGCATGTCTTCGTTATCTCATTTTTGTTAGACGAACTATCTATAATATTCAAGAAAATAACGTTATCAACATATTTTAAAATTAAAATTTTGAAATTTTTAGAGGCATTAAAAAAAATTAAGGCAAACATACAGCCATAAGATATTGTCCTAAGCCAAAACAATTTTAACACGTTATTATTGACAGGTAACTAACTACCCCGTTACCCCACTATCCCACTGCGACACTTCTCCGTTACCGATTAAAAAAAACGGTTTTTAGGCTTCACCCTACTGCTTAATGTCGCTCTAAGTTAAACGCTAAAGAGATATCAGCTTAGCATTCTGGTACACTTCCGGAAATTCTGAAAGCGCTCTACCTGCACATTTGTCTATTAAAGAATAGTTAAATCCTTTTCTCGTTGTTTCTGCACACAATGTGGAGAAATCCAATATGTAAGGAAGGATACTAGGAAACCCATTGCAAATAATTATAATGTTACTTACCTCTCGTAGAAAACTAAAAAAAAAAAAAACTTAAAAAAAAGAAAAAATAGTGCCTTGCCGTCTCCGGGTACATATTAGTTCACCACTGACTCCGAAGGGCATCACAGCTAACGAAATTTGTGGCGACAGGACGATATATGTAACTTTGTATCCCTTGACATTTCACCAGATTCCAAGAAGCTTCTAATATAATAACACTTCTTTCACCGTAATCATTATCATCCATATTGTGTTAATTTTCCTTTTCTTATTACTTGAAATAGATTCTTCAAAATAATAATAATAATAATAATGTTGCTACCTATTTCATTTTGTGATCTTTCTTATTTCTATTTATGCATTACTATTTTTGACATTGCCCTTTCTACTTGTCCCCTCTCATCAACATTTATCAATGTCATGGATTTCTCTGAATCTTCCAGCTGAATCTCTCATCATTTCAAGGCCACATTTTCAAAGCTTACAACATTATTTCTACATAGTATTCCGGAATCTACTTCTATTTCAAGCACTACATGGTTATTCATAAAGAAAGTGACACTTCAAAATTTCAGCACGAATTTACTGTTACAGATACAGCAAACAACAAATGCTAATTAATACAGAAATGTTGTAGGTATTATGTCAAATGTATTACTTGTGTTTTTCGCATAAGTAGTCGATGTAGGCGTTGTTGGTTTACATTTGAATTTATTTATAGCCTTTAGGCACCTCATGCTCAGGCTGGGATAGGGTGGGGAATAGGAAGTTGGGAGCTAGTCGGCAAGGGCTGTAGTTATCATCCAGGCAGATAGGTCGGTAAGTCAGTAGATACCATCCCGCCATGTGCCTGGTATAACTGAGGAACTTCCCTATGGAAACCTCAGTCAGGATGGTCGGTCGCTGGATTCGTTCCCATTATCTTCTCATTACTAACCCAACGTACTACCAACTGAGCTACGGCCACTTAGTGTAGGCGCTGTTGGTGTGATGACATACGTTTAGACCACATTGCCATTGCTTCCACACCCGATTGAACATGTCAGGTATAACAAGTAATTAAAGTTTTCAGTTCATTTACGTCTTGTGGAAATAGAGAGACATACACTTGATTCTTTTCAAAGCCCAAAGGAAAATATCGGAGGGCGTGGGAAGTAGCGTGCTTACATATATGCAGTCATAGAAGTTTCAGCATAAGTCATAGCAGTAATTATGCCCGACTGTCCCTTGTAATGGGTGTCACCCCCAAAATTGTCGAGAACAACCCCCACAACTTTCTTTTTTTATTGTCGAAAATGGATATAAACACTCAGACAGTGCAAAACTCCACTTACACTCTCCCAATCTGGACTTTCTACCCCGGAAATGAAAATCCTGGCTAAATAAGGAAAGCTTGTAGTAGAGATAAGAAAAGGTTGTTTCAGCATTTTCAGCAAATCGACGCCTAATGATTATATTGTATTTCCTATTGAATTCCTAAGGAGATTAGACAATATAATCCTCAGGTAACGAAATAAAGCAGTGGCCTTATACTTTTCACCGCACAAAATGTGCTTCTGCTAAGTCACATGTTCAGACTGCGCTCAATACCTCATATGCCAACGTTATCGAAGGCAATACCTGATACATGAAACGTTGAGTAATCACTACAAATTAGAGCCTCAGCTAATTAGTAACTTAACTTAGATGAGTAATTCATCTATGATGAGTTAAAGCGCGAACATTTTGAACATTTTCGAGTATTCAACGTGACGTAGGGAAGGAAGTTCGATGTGGCCAAGAATTTCACTGAAACGTTGATGACACAGATTTGTCTTACCTAAAGCATGCTCACTAAATGTCTGTTGAAACGTTTGCCGTCTTCCCGATGTGTTTTCACCATTATTAGCGCAAAATGTCATTCATTTTTCTAGATCATTCCGATGGCCAGTGTGGCGTGAACCAAGTGATAAGCAAGGAAACTTAGCACGGTTCATGTTCATCTAGTACCGTACCACTTAGTACACTCACTTCACTTTATAACTGAGCGGCACAGCTGCATTGTTTTTCCGAATAATAGCCCTAATTCGGAAACGTGTTTCTTGGCAGCACGCTTTGCCGTTCTCCGTGAGGTCAAGTGATGAGCATGTGATAAGCAAATAGCGTAACAAAATCAGAAGTTTTGTGAATCGATGGTCCGAAGTATATAAAATTGTCAGTATTCCCCCAAAGCTATAATGTAGCCGATTCTAATATAGTAAACTCCATAGATATACACAGGTATTAGAGAAAATAATCGAAACACGTGTCAAAAGTGGGACATATTGTAACTATGCTTGGTAACACTAAACACTGCGTAAATCTATCGTCTTTTGTTTGTTGCATGTAAGATGGACTGTGCACTAATAGTAGAGTGAGACAGTGTGGTTGTGGACGTTGTGCAGGTGTGGTCAGTGACCAGTATGTCCGGCATGATGGAGTTTTCAAGAGGTCCAATTGTGTGTGTCCGTCTGGCTGGAGCAGCGACATTATGCGGTGCTACACAAGGCAGGGTCTCGAAAGTAATGACCGCATACACAGTGCACGCTAAAACAGGGTCGGCGAAGCACAATAGTGGTCGAAAGACAAAGCTGCAGGATAGGGACTGCCGGGCCTTGAAGTAAATTGTGACGTGGCAGAAAAAACAACGGTCAAGAAAGTGACCACAGAACTTAATCTGCACCAAAACACCTCAATATCATCGAAAACAGTGAAACAGGAAATGCTCAACATGAGTATTCATAGGCGTGTTGCTATTCCCAATACCCTAAAAACAGACAAGAATGCTCAAAGGCGACATGTATGGTGCAATACCTATAAACTGTGGACGTTGGAAGACTGGCATCGTGTCGTGTGGTCGAACGAGGCATCCTCTTCCCCACCACTAGACGCGTATATGTTTGGCGAACACGCTTTGAAGTATACGATGTGGACTGTCTCCGCCCGACTGTCAAATATGGTGGCGGCTCTATTATAGGCTAGGGCGCTATATCATGGTATTCAGCAGCCCTTCCATGCCACATTACATGGTTCGGTCACAGCAGCTGTGTATAGAGAACTCTTGGATAACCATGTAAACCCAATTGTGCAAACTTTATTTCCAGACGGCAATGATAATTCTAGGATAATAATGCCCACATTCACATCGGTGACCCTGTTCAAGAGTGGTTTCATGAGCATTCTTATTAAGTTCAACATCTTCCCTGGACCGCATAGTCCCCAGACGAGCCCCGCATTTCGGGCCTCTGTATGCTGTTTTGGAAAGCAGGTTTCGACGTTGATTTCCACCTACTTCGTCTCTATCTGGCCGGGAAGCTGTGATGCATGAAGAATGGCCTCAAATTACACTCACAACCCTTCATGACTTGTATCCCATACAAAATTCCATACAAAATGCAAGCTATATTGCGTGCAAAAGGTGAACCAACAGCGTAATAATACAAAATGTTCCGACTTCCGCAAGTGTGTCCATTCCAATTCCTGATTCCTGTGTGTGTTTTATCTGAAATCAGTGTTTAATTTTAATTTCCTGCATGCTTATTTTATATCCACTTCTTATTGACCGTAAGTGAACAAAATGTGACACTTTGTGATGATGTATATTTTTGCTTGGCATTTAAAAAAAAAAGATTTTCTAGGTTTCTAGTTCATTTTTCACTTCTCATTTTCTAGATAGAAGTCCAGAATTGGGAGATTTCTTCGAAGGTGATATTATACTACCTCCGGCGAATCCACCAGGAACAAGAGGGTTTGTGGCGAAATACGAAAGAAGATGGCCAGGAGGGATAGTTCCGTATGTCATAAGCCCCTTATTTGGTAAGAATTTAAAAAATTCCACTACTAATAATAGTTGGTAATTACTTTGATTTCAACCATCCTCCGGAAGAAATTACTACTCAACGTTAGGCAATGAGTCAAGTAACAGAAATAAAGCAAAGCAGTTGGGGTAATTAGAAAGGAGAAAGTCTTGTAAAATTGTTTAGTTTCTGTCATATTTTGAAGTCTTGTATCAACAGCTGAGTTCTTTAACTTATTTTTTTTCTGATGCTCCATACTTATCAGTTAACCAAAAAAAAATTAGATGAGTGAATGTCAATCATTATATGACTCTCCATTTATACATTCGTTCAGAAAACTCAACAAATAATTGCATATTGATTATTAAATCGTATAATTTACAGTTATAATACGCGCCTGTTGGGAAATAAACGATCGAAATGCACAATGTACTAGTTCAACCCTTCATTCCTCTTATACATGGAGCTGATGGAACAGTGAGTAGTGCCCGTTGAAAGTAATAGCAACAGGCAGCCATGACGCAATATAAGGTGTAGGCATACGAAGGGTGTCATAGGACATGTTACAGTATTTTATTCAACAGGCCGGAACTATCATTTACGGGTATTTTCCTTGTATGATCTCAAACCGACACATACAGTACAAAACTGTCGGAATTTGTAAGTGAAGGGCAATAGATTCAGTTTCAGAACGGACAGTGTGTCGCTGGAATGAAAATTTTCGTTCCGGAGACAAATCTTCAAAATAAACAACGTATACTACTCAGGGCAACACTGGATAACGAGGCACATATGTAGGAAAATTAACGCACCACCGACAGGGAACAAACTTCCCTGATAGTTCAACGTTTCCAGTTGAACAATTTCCGACCATCTGCACCAAATAGGGAAAATAAAAGAAACGAATAACTGAAAACCGCATAAACAATGAGCCCATATTATGTAGTATTGTGACATGGATGCTGTACGCTAATAAAACAATAAAAGTGGACAGTGTTTTGATGTTGGTGAAACCCCTATAACTTTCCAAACCCAACGATATAAAAAGTTTTCTTGTTAGCGTGTGGGCAGTACTGGATGTTGTCCACTACTAGTTATTTTCTCCTATTGAACATTGTATACTGTACAGGAATTGACAAGGTGTGTCAAAAGCTTCTTACGTTCGACAGTATAAAGGTTAGTCTGATCTTATTATGTGGGACGTTCAATATATAAGATCCTCTGGGTTGTAAGTTTTTTTGTTACACATGAAAAACACGTGACTGGATTAGTGCTTCCTTTACTATTTCTCTACATAATCACCACAAACGTTCAGACATTTATTTGACCCAACATTGCACCAACTTATCGAAACCATCTCCGAGAAATTCTGGGTTTAGTCCTTTCAACACTTGTCCGACGGGAGCCTCGATCTGCCCATCGGTTTGGAAAACGCAGACCTTCCAACTTCAATGTTGGGAAAAGATGGAAATCACTCGGCGCCAAATCAGGCTGGTACGGGGTCTAAGGTATGCCTTCCCATCCCAATGGTGCAATTTTGGCCTATGTTTGTGGGCGTTGTCGTTGAACAGGATGACACCTGCTAAGAATAGGCCAAAGCGTTTGTGTCGAATTGCTGAGTCCAGTCTCTCCAAATCCAATGTCTGCGTTTCCAATACATGTGCACCTCCATGTTAAATACTCCTTATGGCACGAGCCAGGCATTTCAAAGCATGCTTTCGTTTCTTGTCCATGTCTCCACATGCGTCTCCATGTCTGCACGAGATATGAATATCGTTACTTCAAGACGATAGATGGCGCTGATACGTCATGCACATAATTTTACTCACTTACCTTTGGAAATAATTTCTTAGCATAGGGAAACTTAAATATTTAACTGCCCACGTAGATATCACTAATCCTCAAGTGACAAACTTACGAAACAGTAATTGAGTGGCCTGAAGTATGAAATACTCCTTAAGCTTTCATACTTCCCACAATTAGCAATAACAAACTACAATATGTTTATGCATCTAAGATTTTCCTGAAATACAGGGCGATAGGAAGAAGGGATAATGCATATGTTCCTTCCAGGACTTCATGTATCCGGCTTTTCATCCGGGAAGGGTTTGAAATACCTGTGAATCGTTAAGACATGTATCGCTGCAAACAGAGGCTATTTTGGATAAAGAGGGCGTGTTTACTCCATTCGGAAACTCAAAACTATTGCGAGTTACCGAAACGATAATTTGCTTTGGAATCATCTGCGACAGTTCTGAAAGAACATTGTAAATAATCCCTTTAAAGTTATTTTTCGAAAATAATAGAACGAAGAGAATGATCGATATCCAGCTTTCGTAGTGTATTGCAAAAAGTAGCTGAGCTTTTGTAAGTACAGAGGGCACAGCACGATTTTGATTTCTCTTCTAATCTAAGATTTCCATTTTATCTTAACCACACACAACACATTTTAAGATGTTACCTGTGGAGGATGTTGCATCCTTTCTCTAGATCTTTTAAGATGTACTGAACAAGAAGCGTAATATCTACAACTAGTGGATTTAGGCCGTATCATGTTAAAATTTTTTTTATAATTTATACAGTGAGGCTCATTGTTTAATTTTGTATTCATTTACCCTTACATGAAAGTAAAGATTAAGTTACTTATAATATGAATACTTTGTACCACCGAGGTCGGAGGATTAGCTGGGGCTGTGGAATAGTATTGTAATCCAACTCACGTCTAGGCAAGATGGAATGACGAATGAACACCGCATTAGTGGTGACTTCCGTGGTATGTTGATTTGTGCACTCGCATAATCTGGCTTTTACAAGCCGAATCTTTAATCAGACCCACCTCGATAATAAGTCCCATGCGTAGGAACAAGTACTCTATACTGTATTAGGACATAAACCATAGCTTATACAAAACACATACAGTAGAGGGAAAAAGTTTTTTTTAATTCAATCTCTCGACGTAGCTTTATTCGAAAATGATAGGCGGAGCACAATGATTGTCGGATATGTATTGTCCAATCCTATCAAAACATATCAATTGAATTATAAATGAAAGACTTAAACTGTTTCTTTTGGAAAATAGCCTATTTCTACCTAGGTGACGAATTTCAGTTAACAAACTTGTCAGTTGAACAAGAATGATTTATTCGCAAACACCGGTAAGCAATAGAATGAAATTATATCTTCATTACTTGGAGACACCACATGTTTTGATCTGGGAGTGTATCCTAAAGGTATAGAGTCAACAAGCGTCTGGATAACAGATCAACTTTTTCGCTGTATTTTCTGCACAGGAGGAAACTACTTTCTTGACCGGGTTATATAGTAGCTTCGCTTTAGCTTATCTAAGTTTAGCAGTATAATTTAGGTACTAATTGTGACCTTTCCTGCTCAGGATCCTCGTCTGATGGAGCTAAAATTCTTTCTTGTCAATCTTGGACATGTTGCAACACCTTGGTTCTTATCCTATTGTAGCGTCAATCCACAAGGAAACTTCGAACATGCTCATGGCATTTTCCTCTCGAGGAATATGATTCTCCTGGCATGATTCTGTCTATCTTGATGAGTATTTCATGCCTGCGAGATAGAAGAAGCCAAACACCAAGATCGATTCTATTTCAGGCTTTATGGTCGGCTTGAATATTTTGGGTTTGTATCTACTGACGAAAGGAGGTCCTATATTTCATCAATCTCAAACAAGTTTAACTTGTTTTCATTAGTGGAGAGGATCTTTCTCGAGTCTTCTTTGGAATCAGTGAAAGGGGCCGTTCAAATTCCATTATAGTTCTCCTGTTCTTGGTACGTATCAATATACCTTCTTGGTACCTCAACGTGCATTGGGTTCAGCAGAAATGAGGCAACGAGAAATAGTCTAGGAGCTGACGATAATTCCGTCAGTAACATGAATTTGGACAAAAACGTCGGATGTAGTGAAATAGGGATCAGACTTAAATGTGCGAAATATGCAAGAATTCATCCTGGAAGTCATTGGCATGTGTACTTATGGACCAGAGAACATCAGTAATACATTCTGTCTGCTTGTATTAGTTGATAATGTTAGTGACTTTCCATCGAGCAATCTACTGTGTCGGCAGATCTCAGCCTGCATTATTATTCGATCCGATATGTTTATGATAGAGCTTCAGACAGAGGGAGGGGCACCTTAGTTGCCTGTTGTAACCTCTCGTGGAGATTAACTATTAATGCTGTCAAAAACTCGAAGGAAAAAATCCAATCGAGGAAAACAAGATGCTGTATGGAATTCAAAATCGACAGTCAAAGATATATAAAATTAATATCTAAATATTAGTTAATTAATTAAAAATAATAGGCTCAACTTCATATCAATTTATTACAATCTAGTTAAATTGATGCTCCAAGTTCCAAGGTGAAACAAATTCAAGAAAATATTTTCCCAAATATAACCTAAATCCGTATTTAAATATATAACATTCAAACTCTTCCAAATTTCTTAAATGTTACAACTATTCAAAATACAGCCATAATCATCACATCAATTATCTGCACCCAACAAAAGCATCTAACAACATAAGTAGAAAAATTCAAAATAGTATTAATTATTTTCAAAAATCAAAATAATTTTTTAAGAAAAAATACATTAAAAAATCCATAAAATAAGGCAGATGCTAGTCATCAATTCGTAGTTGACAAGAAAAATATTAATATAGCACTTGAACTCTGAACAAGAGGACTGATTTTATTTTAAGGGAGGGGGTAGGTTGATAAAAAATTTCAATCTTCCAAAAATTCCAAAACGCTATCCTTATTTCGATCGATAACCTTATTCATGTTATCCAGTTTAATCCGGACAAGAAATCAACCAAATATTAATTAAATTAAGTCACAAATTAATTAGAATAATTCTAGTATCAATTGCTAGTTAACTTTCTATCCACGAACAAAGTCCGCCTAGATGTTTCCAAAAATCACTTAAATGAATAATTATTAATCTAAAGTGGCTTTATATAAATTTTATAAGCAACCCAAAAGAGTTTCAGCTTCTCTTGGAGCGAATGATCAACTCTTAATACAATAACCCACTAACACACACAATCCTGATTCACTAGATAACCTCACAAGTCACAACCAATCCACAAACACCAGCTAGCAAATAAATCAAATGACCGTTAATTCATTAATTTCAATCTAAATAATGAATTGAAAAACAAATTTTTAAACTGGAAGTCGCCCTTGCCGTCTTCAAGCATCATTTAAGTATCACAAATATAATTGAATAGATTCATACCCAAGTCACTCATCCAAAGACAATATAGCATACACAGCACTTATCTTCATCCCAAGTCCAAACAACTGACCGAACATAGAACACCAACTTGTTTTAACTACCACAAAGTATAACCTAACCTGAACACCAGCCACTCAAAATGAAACAATTATACAGACCGAACCAATCTAAAAAAGAGCAAAACAGAGTTGCAAACGAACCTTTACTAAAACATTTCAAGCTGCTGACAAAGCTTCAGTAACTAATACCTCATAATTATAAACATTCGAGAATGCAAAAACTAACCTGACCTTATCTAAGATATCTGAACGAGCACGATGAGTTTACCTATCAGTGGGATTTAAATTACTACATTCTTTCGCCTGTACTTTATAACAGTTCAATAACAAGATTAGCCACTTTTTTCAGCACGGACCAGTTCAAACCTGTCTGACCCTTGTAACCGCACTCACAACTTTCACCATGAACTCGCCATTGAAACTAGAAGTTTAACCTACAATCTAACATTCACAAGTCAAAAGAAACACAGCCGAACCTTGAAGAGAAATTCTAAAGGCTTGCCAACTCATTAAGTTACTTTTTTGCGACACTAGTACAATCCCGGTATTTAATTATAACATAAACAGAAGCCTCTAGAAAATTTGATCAATTTACTAAAGTTATTTGACAACTTTATCTACTATCAAATTAACTGCAATGAATTATGCTGAGCTCAT
>JAGDQP010019301.1:19612-35082 GCA_022664845.1 Lepisma saccharinum
AACAACTAAAACTTTTTCTTGTGTATGGGAGTGAACTTTAAGCTAAAGAGTTCTATGATTCTACTGGGTGAACTGTTAATGCTGATTTTGATTAATCTTCGTCCAAAACCTCTACTACCGGTTCCAGGACAAAAATTAATGTCTCAGTAGGATTCGTATATTTCTTATTTTTTGGGCAACTGTAGTGATCTCTGACTTTTTTTTTTGAAACGCTAGCATGTTGTAGGTTTGTTTTAAAACAATGTTTTCGTGACTGATTGTAAACTGGAGTTGGTGTCTTGTTTAGTTCCTCATTTCTTTTGTGAGCATCCAGCATGTGCCAAGCTAAGTAATTTAATGCTTTATTGCTGGAGGGCAGAGATAATCTGCTTGTGTTACACGTAGCTTTGTCAGGATTTCATCACTTTGGAGTGTTTTCTTGTTCTTCTTTTCAAGTGGAATCTTTTGGCTTTTTGGAATGTTTTCTTGATCTTCACTTACAATTAATTGTCTGAGTGGGCACTCGAAAATGAAAATTATTTGCAATGCATTTCGTAGAGAAGTTACTCTACCTGAAATATTAGAACAGGAACCCTTGATTAAAAAAAAAAGAAAAAAAAGACAAAATTATACGCCTTCAAATGCAAACTTAACTCAAGAATTAAAAAGTATGTAGCCAGCCAATTGCATGGCAGGTTAGTAAAAAAAAAATGATGTCCCAAGTATCGATTCGAACTGAACTGATTGTATCGACATACTCTTGATAATATTGTTTCGGTTGTGCAAATTTAACTGTGGATATTTCGTGTGAACCTGTGTATAGAGTTTCTTTATGTAGTCTTTTATTAGTTGAAAACGAAACAGATTCAAAGTCTGACAATACCTTATGCTTTTCTCGCAAATGTTTTCAATCTTGTACGGTTTGCTTTTTGATTACACATTTTGAATTGATTTGTGGTTAGTTAGCGTTCCCCAAGAATCAAGTAGCACTAACTATTCTTGTCTTCCAATTAACGTTTCTGACAATAGTTTTTGAGGGAAGCAACCACAACAGATCCTTTACTTTCCAACCACTAATTTGGGGGTTGCAACATGGTTCACTTCATAATGTTATGTATCCATTTAGGCACTACAAACCCCACAAGTTTTGAACTTTAATAGAACGTACCTGTCAATTACAAAAGACAAACTTTTGTGTTTCAGAGATCAATGTGAAATGACGCTAGCGTTGACGCTTCTAAATGCAATGACTAACCTGCAAGCATTTCCGTCACAGGACAATAACAAAGAATAGAATGGGCAGTGCGATAAGATTTCTGGCCTCATCCACGGAACCATGTTACTTTTACTGCACTACCATGTATCAGTTATTATGTCAATTGTCTCCTGGAGAATAACTACCCTTTTCACACTGTTGGTTGTCAGCTCGCCGCCTATTGTAGTTGATGGAGCTCATGATTGCTGGTCGCAAGGCCTGGTTCAGTTCCCGCAAAGGGAAGTTTTGTCTTTTTACGCAGCAGTATTTTTTCTGTTATTATGAAAAGTGCTCGCATTCTGTTTCTTTTCTGTTTTCAACGTTTCACACAATTCACTTTGTGGAAAGTCAAGATATAATGTTATATGGGATGCACTTCACGTTTCAAAACAAAGGCATTGTTTCTTGTCTCATGCCTTTTTAAAATTTCATACACTTCACGGGCATAAATCTCATTATTGTTTGGAGTGCTAGCAGTAAATTGTATTCTACTTTCGCTTTCTCAAGGGTATAGCTTTATCTGTTCTCCAAAAAGTAAGAGTTAGGGTAAGGGTAAGGGTACTTATACATTTAAGTACATTACCAACTCTATGAAATGCATTGCAAACATATTTTATTTTCGAGTGCCCACTCAGATACTTCCCTTGTTAATTGAATGACTGACCCCGAAAAGTTTCGATTCATTCTTTTGGCTTATGCTCAAAGAACATTTGTTGGGAAAATTTTGTGTAAGTTAGGATATCATTTCACGATATTCAAATTTATATTACATAGTCTGCGAGAATATGAACCACAAGTTCTCATTGACTTTATGAAAACGACTAAAACCCAAGCTATTATCCAGTAGTTATGGTCTTCGGAAACATTAGTACGATACCGGGAAGACTTTCAAATTCCAGTCTTCTGGCGACTATCCTGATTAAAGTTTTGCATATGTTTGCTTAGTTTCACTAAACGAAGCTCTGGATGTTTCCCATAATTATTGGCTATATCTTCTTTATACTGGTCCTGGAAGAGTACTCGCTGAAGGAGGGTCTTGGGTTCCAGACGAATATTTATCGTATAGAAAATAAACTTAATAAAATAAGTAAGCGAAGTGACTAAAGTGACCATAAAATGTATCAAGAACAACTTATTATTGCCTCGTATTCTTTGTCGAGTTGTTTTCGAATAAGATAAATTTGTGTATTTGTATTGTTATTCATATAGTATGAAGGGTATTAATTCCAACTAGCAATGAGATTACTTACTTAGAATATTTCTTCTAAGTAAGACATTATTTTGAAGAAATATTTAGTCGAACTATATTTTTTCCTGTTTGTCAGTTGTTGGATACTTGGACTACCAAAAGCTCCTATATTAGGAATAATCATTAGCATTGCACTGTGTTGAACTTTTGCTGGGTTGTGGCTCTTCAGGCGTTCACATAAAACATTAACCATTGCTCTCATTGTAATGGACAAACCACGTATAAACCGTTGTTTTGGATATATTTCATTATATTTGAAATTATATTTCATTGTTTTTATATTATTAAAGAAAAATATAATAATTTGCATTGGTTTGCCAAAAGCAAAATGTCTTTTATATATATGAGCAACCTTTATGTAGTTTATAGACTGACGTAAGTCTGACGTCACAGTGTGAAACAACCTCACCTGTTTCGAGCTAATACCAAGAAGGCGAATGGATGGCATTACTGTAGCTTAGCGCAGAACTCAAATGCTATAATTATGAAAAAATACAAGTTTAAATATATTTTCAGTTTGTAAATAGTTTATTTAATATTTAACTGTTCGTTCGATATGTTTTTCATGGTTTGAAGAATAATGTAAAAGTGATTATGATGTAATAGGAAATGTAATGCAGATGATTAAGTTGTAATTGAGCTTATATAATAAGATAGCGTTATAGGCAAAGGTGGTGAGAGCAAATGGTACCTTTGACGACGGCAGACAGTAGTGGAGGCACGATGAAGTGGTGAACGGATTCTGTTTAGCAACCGCACGGGGTTTAGGACCCCCGTCGACAGCATAACGTTGTACCGAGTACTCGTACCAGGTTGAATGGGGCAGGATGCAGAAGGCTGAGGAAACCGTGGGCGGAGCGGATCTTCGGTACTCGTGCATACAGCACAGTCATAGGAGACCTTGAGGAGAAGTTTGTAGATGTTTATCGGAGCTGCAGCGGTGTGGGAGCCCGTGGTTGGCCGTTGAAGAGAAGCCTGAAGTAACCACGCCAAATTGAATGGGTGAATCAGGGGAATCGGACCAGTGGTCACCGCGGTAGCAACAGCACGGAGTGGCATGCATACCATTAGGATTTTGTATGTTGGAAGCCCCGGCGACAGCGAAGCGACGCATCCAGTACCTGCGGAAGATGAGGTAACATTTTTCACACCGTTGTGCTGTTCGCCCCCCCCCTCATTGCTCTTCTCTTACTCTTCTAGATTGTAGTTAGTCTTTTTCCAACTAACAAACCAAACTCATACCTACCGATGTACACCAAACCAACCAACCTGGTCAATTCACACCTGTAGTATTTTGGAAGTAGTGTTTTTTCCCGGCTTCACCGGTTTTTCCCCCTCTCTAAAAGTCATCTGTTTGTTCTTTCCTATTGTCTTTTTTTCACCTTATTTCACTATTCCCGATGTAGTAGTAAATGTCTTCGGATAGAAACCACTTCAGATCCTTGCTTTTTAGTATTCCTGTACTAACTGCATGCGGAAACCTCGGTAGAAGTTGGAGAGAGGTCACTCAGCAGGGCGAGACTTTCGGGGGTCCTGCTTATCCACCCTTTTCTGTTCTGTTTTCTATTCTGTTCTGGACAAATAGAGGTAAATTAATACATAAATACATATACTTCAACCCTCTCGAATTTGTACCTTTATTTCTATATTATAAATAATAAAGGCTATAATGTGGCTTTACAGACCCTTCTTAGCGTTGTCTACTCCAGTTTATATACTAAGATGGTTAGCCGTAGCCCCAATGTGTAGTAAAATCCAGATAGCGGGTACTCTAACTGGATCACTAGAGTAATGATATATTGCGTTGGATCTTTACAGTAAGGTGTACTGGGAACTCATTAATTTCTTAGAAGTCGAAATAGAACCAAAGAAGTTACGCCCTGAGATACTTTCAAGACGAACCTATAGTAGGATTACCAAGAGTAAGGAGGGCCGAAGACGACCCCTTGCATCATGAAGATACATGTACTCTACAATATCATGAGTCAGTATTCAAGTGAATCAGAGCAAACGAGTTTAAAAATCTTGATTAAATGTATATATCTTGTATCAATGTTTTGAAGCTCAGTTGAGAGAAGGTATTCAACTGTAAGAACAAATAGAAAACACACACGCACATGATGACACATGTGAGCTGGTATTAATACAGCTTGATAAAGTGAATAAACATAATTCAGTTTATTGATGGTCACTTGTATCTGATAAAAGAAGGTAGAACGAATTACCAAAGTTTACTTGAAACGTATGAGACCAACAGCAGTAATAAAGAAACTTTATTGTTTTGTGCTGTTTTTGTTACCAAAGAATTCAATCACAAATCAATCGAGTGTATCTAAAGCATTAATAGGAGCATAATAATTTACCTGTACAGAAGATGAAAATTCAAACATATATTTTGAATGTAGTGAGATTTATAGTAATACATTTACTATTGTTAAACATCACTTTTATAATCACCAATTAAGCGAGGAAAAACAATGTGGTAAGCTCGTTATTTGTACTATCGTATGCTTCTAAACAGTGATAAACGAGGAAGTAATAGCAACAGCTGAATTGATTGATGTTGCTTAGAAAATGTTTGAACTAAGCCTTCTAAATCATCGATTAGAGTTAAAATATTTTAATTAGTTTCTTCTTTATATCTGACTCTTTTTCTTTTTCCTTTGTGTATTTTCTTTCCTATTGGATGATATTTAGTAGTGTTTGTATTTCATTTTTCTGCTTATAGTCTGCTACGTTTTCCGCAGCATACTGACAAAATTATGTAAAGTCAGGTTAGATTTTGATAACGTCTGTAAGTCAACATCCCATACAGTGGAAGAAACAAAACTAGTGTATTCACGAATATACAGGATATCCCAGAAGTCCGATACCATTACAAATCTGAAACCATACGACATAGAGCATTACGGGATTTTGCAAATTATGCTGCAAAATCGAGAGATTTTGTTCATACATTTAATCAATGCTTCTTTCAGAGGAGTGTCCGGGGATATTACCCCAAGACTCAGTCAATCCCAAACCAATTAAAATAACAAAATAAAATAAAGTAGCAACAACGGCTCATTGACTAAAACACTAGAATTATAACCTGTGCAGTAAAGTGAATTACAAAATTTTAGCCTATGTCACTCACAATAAGTAAAAAATGTCACTTGTGGTATCTAACCAATGTTTTCTTTTCTGAAAATTCAACGTTCTGCAGATATGGCTAGTGATTCTGCAGAAAACAAGCCTCATTCTGCAGGATCATAAGTCGATTTTTCGAAACAACGGGATTTTTCCAAAGGGAACTTATACAACAAATATGAACTGTAACTCCATATATGTGCGTATGTATGTGTGAGAGAGAACATTAGTATGATAGATACATGAATGAATGTGGGACGTATGGTAAATACATGAATGGATGTGGGACGTAATCCATTTTTTTACATGGAAACGTTTCACCAGATTAGCGTAGCTTCCACTAGAGGGTTGCGCAATATCTCCTCTTTTACCCTCTCTAAAGATTTATAGTACTCCCAGAACGTTTTTCCTTTAAAGAAACCATGCATTCAATACACCTCAACTTGTACTGCTTTGAGTACCCTCAGGACAAGACGATCCTAACCTTCTGCCTACGCGGGCTCCAACATAGCTGTACAAACATTTTAATCGCGTCTACATCTTTGTTCAAAGGGTAGAAATATTTTGCAGAGGAGTTTATTATACACAATTCTCGATGTACCCGTAGAAGAAATTCGGCAAGGTAATTCAAGGGAAGCGCGGGTACCAGGTGATTTGTTCCCTACGGCTGATCAACCTAGCACAAATTGTCTGCAGAATAAATGAAGTGAAATCCGAACGCAAGGGCGGTCATTTACCTCAAAGTCTTTAGTGATTTGCTTTTTATACACTTGAGGTCGCTTGTGCAGGATCTTAAGGACGGTTGTCGTATTGATGTTTGAAGAATGCGTTATAATAAAGCTTAGACATTGTCAATAGTCAGTTGGGACTCATGTACTCGTCCACTTTGGGGAAAGTCGTGAACAGAACCTGTATCTTTAAAGTTGTGTATCCACCGCAGTATGTTGCTTTTGGAGAAAGGATCTCGTCCGTATTGTAGGCGAAATTGTTGTTGCGCAGCAATAGGTGACATCAAGTCGGCATATTATCATAACTGGGGTCGCCATTTTCGTTCACTTACAACCAGTAAATGTAATAGAACTCAAATTCTCATAGTTGCTTACTCATACATCAATAAAACAAATATAAATAAAAACATATTACACAAAACTTTCAGAAATATAGATCAAATTGTAACAGACAACACGCTTCTACGTCACAAGATCCTATTGACAAGTGTTTTCAAATACCAGCACTAGTTTTATGATACCCAGTAACCACAAGATTATATATATATATATATAAAATGCAGAGTTAAAGAAACAAAGAATGCTTTATGATGAAAATAAACTGGAATAAATACTTGTATGCATTCCTACGGATCAGCACACAAGCTGTCTGTTTTCATCGTTTTATCTACTCACATAAAGCGAATTTTATATATGTGTAGCTTAGTTACAAACACGACCAGGTCCACTTTACATAACTTTCCAGGAGCGTGCAAAAAACGTTTACTATAGATAAGAATCATTAATGTTGCTAGTTTTTTACTTGGATATTCGTATGTAATTAAAATTGATTGTGTAAAAGAGGTGATATATTATATTAAAAGTTTATTAGTCATTTACAAAACAAAATTGGACCTTGCCGGGTTTGTAACCAAGGTGCGAACATGGCCGTCTTTCTAACAAAAACTGAAGATATGAAACTATGAAAGTGATTCCTGGAGGTTGCTTTTTAAACATATAATACACTTAATAAAACACATTTTAATTACAAGCTTTCTGTGTTACAATTTTAGTTAGGTGTACATTTGGACCCGAGCTCGCTCTACCTCGACCTCGCGATCTCACCTCGACCTCGACGTCGCTCAACCTCGATCTCGCGATCTCACTTCGACTTCGAACTTGCTCAACCTCGACCTCACGATCTCACTTCGACCTCGACCTCGCTCAACCTCGACCTCGCGATCTCACTGCGACCTCGACCTCGCGATGGGACTTCGACCTCGACCTCGCGATGGGACTTTATACCTCGACCTCGACCTCGCGATCTCACTTCGACATCGACCTCGCTCAACCTCGAACTCGCGATCTCATTTCGACCTCGACCTCACTCAACCTCGAACTCGCGGATTGAGGTCGATGTCAAATGAGTTCGAGGTTCAGCACCTCTGTATTTTTAGTACATTTTTTACTTTACTATAGAAAAATCGTTAATTGACAATTACCAGATCTTCATCATACTCATTGTCATTGTTGGTTGCACATTCACATAGACTCTTCTTCGTTTTCTTATGATTCAGCGTGATTGGAACCTGGCCGTGTTTGAAACTAAGCGCTTGTGGAGCTGACGTTTTTTTTAAAAGAAGTCACGTATTTAAATGAAAGGAAGAACGACCAAGGTATTTTTGAAAGTTGTGAGAAAAAACAATTTTAAGTGTAAATACTTGAATTTAAAGTTAGGTTTGCTTTGGGTATCTTTGCTTGAGGTCGAAGACATGCCTTGAGCAAAAACTAACTTTAAATTCAAGCGTTTACGCTTTAAAATGCGTTTTTTCTTATAACTTAAAAAATGGACCTTGATCGATCTTCTCATGTACCCTTCAAGTGCATTTTCAACACATCTTTGGCCGTTTTTGTAACGAAAGAGATTTAGTATTGCATAGAGGGTGACACCACCTGACGGAAACAATTTCTCATTCATTTTGTGAAAAAATGGACCTGGCCGAGTTTGTAACTACGCTACTCATATGTAAGTACATGTCCGTATATACGCTTACGAGATACATGTAGGTTATATATTCCGCGACATATTCAGGTGTCTGGCATTGTCCATGACGGTTACATTCCTGTATGTTATGGAAGTGACGGCATTAACTTCTCATGATGCAAAAGTTAGTGTTACTTGTAATACTGCCTTGTCACGACACATTACCATAAAGCCTACCGAAGCATGTATATGACATGTTTCACTTTCTAGCTTAGCGTCTTTCTTTATAACAGATGTCAAATGATATAAATATTTCTTCACATTTACATAAGTTCCTGTGAGACTCATTCAATATATACGTATTCCTGTAATTTGACTCTGTTGATTTTTGATTATATGTAATCTCTCTGGATATATGGTTGTATACTTTACATGTACACGGCCTGGTTGGATTTGTCATTTTTCAGGGGATGCAAACGTTGGAAAAATATCGCATCACATACTTCATGGTTTCTTCATTGCTTTTTACAGACAATTTTATTACAAGTCTTTTTGTATTTCGCATAAATTCCCCTAAAACTACAAGAATAAAACGGAGCTTGGTCTTGTCTCGGTCTCGTCTCGGTTTCGTCTCGAGTCTCCTGTGATTATTTATGCAGGAAATAATCACATGAAAAGAAAATGAAAATAGCATTTACCGAACTCCACACGAATTAATTTGTTGACAATACTGTTCTTGACTGATTACAACAATCAATTCATATGTTCATAGGTATGGATTACAGCATCAACATGCATGAAAGCAGGAAGAAAACAGTCAAGCCTGTTCCCGGTAGGCGCTACTTTCAAATAATAGCGTATTGCGAATCTTATAAACTGGGGTAAGCACATTGGTATTTCAAATAAGCCGTCTTCTCAGATTAAAATATTCCAACAATCCTAACAAAGCATAACATAATAAGTAATAACAAAATAATTTTACTATACCTAAGGCATATTATGTACACTCTTATATCCCCTCTATGTCCTTCTGTCGACAACTTTCAAATCAGCAACTACAAGGTCTACGAAATAGTTGAAATGTAATTGAAAAGATATCGTCGAGACGAGTTCAAACCCGTATTTAGATTGAATGAGTGAGTCCCGAGAAGTGGGGCATCCATTTTTCCTAGTAATTTCCTACTCACGAACTACTAGGTCTGTAAAGGTGGTTGTGGTTGAGATATCGTCCAAAAGGTTTGGGAAAAGAGTTTGAGCCTGCACAGGTCATCCAATAGGACGCCCAGTGATGAAGTCTGGCGGTAACACAAATTACAATCCCGCGACTAGTCTCCGGTTTACGTGTTTCCTTGTACGTAGAAAAGTATTTTTTTTTAAAGAGCGTTAGATTATCTTCATCTATTCTAAAGTACCAGTTAGTATTGCAAAGGAAAGGTCTATACTTGAATTTATACAGTTTAGCTTCGTGACGTATGCTTTATAGTCTTTACGGGATAGCTGCGAGCGTGTCAACACAAATAGAAGACTATCAGCAAGAAAAAGCATGGTGTTGAAAATTCGCAGAAGAAAACTAATTTCTGTATTTACCCGTCCTCGATTCAATGTCCAATATTGTTGAAAGACAATAGGAAATAGTTTGGCATTGATAACACCACTACTTATATGATTTTTAGACATATTTTAAAATTACAATATAACATTTTAAATAAAATTTATCATAAAAACATTAAATAAATGCTATCGACATTCACAAAAAATGCTTTTAGTTCCGATCGAGACGAGAGTTTTGAAAGGCAAGTCTTGGTCTCGTCTCGAGGAATAAGTCTCGGTATTGATCTCGTCTCGAGTATATCTCGATGCATAGTGTATCGATATCGTCTCGATTCCTAGATCTTAGCCTTAGTCTCGGTCTTGAATTCGAGACGAGACCAAGATCGGTCTCGGTCTTGAATTCGAGACGAGACCAAGATCGGTCTCGGTCTCGGTCTCGGTACCATACCTAAGTTTGATCTTTACGCTATTGTTAGTCGAAGGTAAAGGCGATTTTTCTGTAAAATTTCTACTATTTTGTGTGACTTATGCCTTTCTTCCACTATACCATAGAAAACAAGCGTTGGAGGCAAAGAGAGTTTTAGTATATTGTTAAGAATGCAATACTCGAACTGTGTACCAAATTTCAGCTTTATGGTATTTTATCTAGGTAAGGGTACCTTTCTGTCTAAAATTCCAGGGTGATGGAATTCCCGATATCAAAACCGGGTTACTTATATGCATTTCAGATGCCCATGATTTTATGTGTTATTGACGATTAAAGTATTTATTTAATTGTGGAAAGCCCTCTGATTGGAGCGTAATCTCTACGTATAAGTCTGCGACAAATTCTGAGCGTAAAATAGTATTTACATATTTTTACGCATACAATCTATGTGTGTGTCTGGTGCGTGTGTGTATGTAGGGGATGTATATGTATGTGTATATGCAACTCTAATTTAGTAACATGATCATGTCAAACATAATATCTAAGATCTTATTAACCAAGGTTCAGTTTACATACGAGTCATGGAAGTAAATGTCAGACAAATGATTTTAGAGATATGTAAATCTTTGACGCATTTGTTACCCTGCTCCGAAATTAAGCAAGTTCTTTTAGGGAAAGTAATCAGAACGAAGAAGTATCGGGACTTAATATGAAAGAAACTACGAATTGGATAAATCTTTTAATTTGCGCGAAGAATATACCTTACGTGGAGTGATTATTTCCAAAGCGTCTTATCTTCTTGAGAAAATAAGCTCCAGAATTTCAGTTTTTATTTTAAATATGCAAAGAAACAATTTCAAATATAAATTCCATTATATTATAAGTTATTATAATATACCATAATAATTGAAAACTCTATTTGAAATTATTTAGCTGAAAATTAATAAATTATTGTTTCTGAGCTTGTTTCTTCTTGCAATCCAGATAAGATGCTCTGGAAATAAGTTTTTCATGTGTGAGAAACAGTCATACAAACTATTGGAAAATTTTTACTCCCTTTTTCATGATGTGGGTAAGAAATATAGAATATAAGAAGGAAATAGACCAAATCTCCGCGGGGAATTTTACTCGGGGTCGCCCCCTGGATTCAACACTGAACTGACCGTTTGATTATATAAGCCATTTAAATCTTAAAATTTTTCGTAAATTATAGATTATTGTTTATTATGTGTAGAAGATACATATTTTCCACACGTATGACATGTACTTAGTATGGTACGTTACTTTAACTACAAAACAAAACCGTTCATAAATCGGCGAAACGGATCCCCAGAAGACAAGTTCTACAGCAAGCACTGCAAAACCAAGATAGCGACGTTACGGAAGATCGCAACACTTACCCAGATTGACTTTTTATGGGACGTACTTATGTACATTAATTGGTGAGAATCTGACACTTTTATATCTTGTGTATAGTCGATTCGATTCATCGATTTTGTGAAATTAGTGTGTAGGAAAATTAAGTACATAGAATAAACAAAAAAAGATTGAGGCCTTAGAACGAATTCTGACCTCTTTCTCGAAACTGGCATCCAAAAATACATAAGAATCACCAAAAATTATCAGTTTAACAAAACCATTGTCAACCTGTGTAAAGGAAAACATTCTTCATACTATCTCCATTTCACACTACGTTTCTAAAATGTCAAGATGTAAAGTTGTCACTGCACAATCTATTATCAACGACTTATAGGTTCATGTCATTTTATGACCACTTTAATTCTGTGAGGCATTGAAGTCAGTCAACATCTTGGGTATGGTGCAAGAGTAATTTTTATATTCATTTTGTTTTCAAGTATAGAATATATTCAACCTTCTATGAAACAACGCTACGCATTGTTTTATTATCCTGTTTGTTTTGAAAGTTGCTATTAAAGCTATTGAGTATCGTACTCTATTTTAGTGGCAATAAAAATATAATCTTAACAATAATGATGGCAAGAAGTTTGCATATAATATTGACCAGACATAACGTCACACAATTTTTTCTTTAGTGCCTGAATGCTTACGCACACGGAATACAGTAGTAAAAAGTTTATGTATGACGACTACACAGAGCATGTTGGCCGATAGTTTATATATTATAACGTTGAAATAAACTAATCTTTGATACTTAAATATTTTATTGTGCAACAGGAATGTAAAATAATTTCAACATGAATATAAATATTTGACAAGATATGGGTGTGTTGTGAAACGTTAAATCACTTCCTTTCTCTAAAAAAATGTGAGAATCGAAGGTAAAAGTAAATACAATAAGAAAAATCTACGTACAATATTAACAAAAAACCATCTAAACATTCAAATATGTCGTTCAAAGTCTGTAAAGTTTGCTTAAAAATATTATAAGTATTGAACATCGATTTTCTTATTGACTTGATATCAACATATCCAAGAATAAATTATTTTCATCAAAAAGTTAATTACGACTTGTTTATGAAGAAAACAATCGAACAGTTCATTCTTATACTTATCATTAACACAGAAAAATTGACAGTCGCCGTGACCCGTACTCAAAATCCTCAACACAAATCTCTAAACATGTGGAGTACCATGACGTCATAGCCAGCTAGAAAGAATATGATAGAGTGCTAAGGTAGGGTGACCAAACGTTCTGAAAATTCGGAATTACCCCTGTTATCGGTCTAATGTCCCGACATCCCTGAATTGTCCAGATTTCAGAAAAAGATGAATTGTGATGTCGTAAATTACTACTGATAGCACATTTGGCATGTTATGCATTCCTTTAAGTATCGTACACATTTCATTTCCCCCCTAAATTTTCCGCTTTCGTGCGACAAATAAAGTTATTCAAATTCCTAATTTCTTAACGACTCTGTTGATCCATTTTGGATTAAAAAGATCCATTATAAATCACACAAAAGAATATGTAGTGTTGCTTAAATCTAGAAAACTGCTAATACTAAAGGTTCTAAAACTACCAGTTTCAGGTGCAGATTTGTTGAAGAATCTTAAATGTTAAGTAAGCCGCAGATCTGGTTTTTAAAAATCTGTTTTTGCCTTTTGCGCACAAAATCAATTTTATTGTATTTTTTACAACACTTGTATCGTTCTACATATACATCTGCTTATTGTCCACTCGATCTCCAACTGCAGGTGGATAGCTTTCTGTTGTTTCCAGATTCGATTGACATCTGCAGTAAAATGTTGCAACATTGCTTTAATTTACATAACAGTGCATAATGTAATGAACGGTAGGTAGGCCGTAGAATAAGACTGCTCCAAATTTCAAACGAGATGACCCTGATTTAAAAAAAATGCTCAGCCTATGTTTAAGTATAAGGTGCATTCTATATACACAGATAATTGGTCGTGCCATTGGTGGTGTAATGGATAGCATGTCCGACTAATAACTTGAGATCCAGGTTCGGCCATTTAAGGCGGCTATTAAATTCAGCATTTACATCACACAGTGTTTTTTCTGAAAAAGACAATAGCATAAATTGATTCCTATTGTTCAAAAGTTATAAGTCTACAGATTTAAAAAGTAGGTTTTGTTAATAATATGCTAATTTTATGAGTCACACCGTAGATGAAGTTTAATGTGTGTTTCTCTAATTGCAAGCAAATTTTATTATATTTACCTTTCCTCTTAAATTTATAGTTGGACAAATCTAGTTGGAAATACAATTTTCTAATCGTTTGTTAGTTTAGAATAGAATTTAGCTCAATTTATCTGTCCAGTGTAGAATACAGATCCACAGCCGGAGATCCAAATACGTTTGTATATTAGAAAGTCAATTTTATAGTATCTCTTGTTCTTTTAATCTAAATATTCACAAATCCAGTTTAATGTACGTCTGGCTAACAGAATGCTAATTGTATCATTTCCAGGTGACAATAATTGTTGCAGAGTTCTTTTTGAACGAATTCTTCTTAAACGAAATGTTTACAGCTCTTTCCTAAAATTTTGTTTGAAATAGTTAGTAACTTATTTATGGATATGTTCATAACAGTTACAAAGTCCAATACTAATGCGTTTATTATATTCCTAGCATTAACAGAGTTAATTTAAGTTTGTAATGTTTATGTTGGGGCTTCATTGTCGCATAATTTTATGTATGCAGTTAAGTGATTTTTCTAATGGAAATTTATAGTCCTTCTGCCAGACAAGTTGTTGGTATTAAATGGAGGGACCAGATGAAATTTTCACCACTTGTACACTGGCATGTATAGAGCACGAAAATACGTGATAGACATTCCAAAAAGCTATCGAAGATGGCGGCCATTCAAAATGGCAGACGACACTATTTATTAAAATCAACATATCTAGGCTCTGAGTTATCCGATTTCGATCATTCTTTTTTAAATTAAATATATTTTTATTGAATACAGTTTTGTTTATTAGCAATATTTTCGTAAACCTAATAGTTTTTCAGTTAAATGTAAATAAGTTTCATTTTAGCCTAAAATATTTTATTATTTAATATTTAACTTTGAAACGACTGGTTTTAGATAAACCTATGTCCTTACACAAAATATAGCGTGTAACCTAGGGTTTAATGTAAAAAAGAAAAGATCAATTAAATCCGACAAGCATAAACAGAAAGATATGGACAATTGTTTGAAAAATTCTACAATAAGAGTTGGCATTACGGAGGCACTACTAATGCATGTAGAAGCTACATGATGATTTGGTATAAAACAGGGGCACCAGATGAAACTTTCAGCACTAGTACAGTGGCACGAATAGAGCACGAAAATACGTGATAGACATTCCAAAAATGTAGCTACCAAGATGGCGGCCATTCAAAATGGTGGCTGTCGCCAATTTTCAATGGTACATATATTAGCATCGCATATCTCGTCTCTTAAGTTATCCGATTTCGATGCTTCCTTTTTAAATTGAAAGATAATTTCTTTGAGTTCAATGAACAATATCTTTATAAATCTAATATTTTTTTATAAATATAAAAATGTGAATTTTAACCGAAATCATTTTTATTAAATTTTTGACTGATGCAGATTTTAGGTTTAGGCGAAAATTTATTTTCAAAATAGGAGTAAAAGTAAAATTTTATGCATAATATTTTCTTATTTAAATTTGCGTAATATTTTCTGAAAAATGTTAGAAAACTACTATTTTTAGATAAATAAATGCTTTTGCA
>JAGDQP010019302.1:0-16150 GCA_022664845.1 Lepisma saccharinum
CACTGGCAACCACAAGGAAATTCATAGACTTCAATATTCTAATAAGCTCTGAGGTGAATACCGGAATGGTATTCATATTATAGCCCAGAGCCTTTTCTACTTGGGCTTAGCATTATAGTGATGCATTCATAAGCCCCTACTGCATCTACATTGTGTGCTTGCTTCGGTGAAGAGTAGTGGCCCACTTTGTCCTCGATTTTGGGAAGAAGGGTGCGTCACAGAGTAAAACATAATGCCAATCGATTGGGCGGATCTTAAAACATAGATTTACCAAATTTCATCAAGTTGGGACACCAAATAACGGTGCTGTTGGTGTTTTAGTGGTTCTCCTGTACCAGGAGAATATAAAATCATAGGAGGTATACACCTAATACTTGTAACTTATTGTATTTCAACAGATACTGTGAGGAAACACTATAACTATGCGACTTCATGCAATAGCGTGTGTATGTGTGTAGAAGGAAATTGCATAACTGAAGGACAACACGCGATGTAGGTGTATATCTTTGAATAGAAAAGCGGAAATAGAGCATCCGGTTCTATACATGCGAACATATAATTTATCTTATATGGAATCACATTCTCTTTTAAGACATCAAGCTGAACATGTGAACGTTATATACTAGACACAGTATATAATTTTGATGTATTTTTTGCAGATACTGCGAGTATATTGAATTAATACCTTACATTATATTTCAGAGCCACTTCTACTTTAGCATTATAGTGTATATTTAATTTTATAAGCACCTGTAGGTTATTGATATGCTGCATTGAGATAAGAAGCACTTGAAGTTTTACACCCTGCAAATAGTGGTATCTTACATTATAACCCAGACCAATTTTCGTTTTGTGATTAAAAGCACACTTAGTTTATATTATGGTTATATTAGAGATAATTGTTTGATACTTTTATTAAAACTGCTGCTCTAGTACCCTTTCATTCTTCACATCATAAATATAACATTATGAGGTTTGAGCTATTAGTATCACAGTACAAAAAGTATTTGCAGGCACTGCTTCTTCAAAGTAAACTATGATTTTAATATTCCTCCTTTCATTTACTACCACTTGCTTTCGTTTACTAGTGTTAATAATATACATGGGTCGATTCTCTATAAACTCTATTGTGTTATAGAACATATCAGTATTCTTTTGAGTCACACGCTTGCTGTATAACTATCATACATTTTAAGATAATCAGCCGTTGTGAACTTAATCTAGATTTAAGTTCTCATGAGGGAATATTTCATTAAGACCATTCTTCAAATAAATAATTTTAGCTTTGCATTGATCAAACTTACTAGCATCCTTTGGTTGTGTATCGTCATCACGACTAGTCTGAAAAAGAACAATTACGAAATCAGGCATACCAAACTGCATTGACTTGAACTGTGTTGTTACATCAAATTCGAAATAAGAACTAGATACGTGTCGTTGAATACTTTGATATGTAAGAAATTGAATTAGTATTTGGGGCTTTCGAAGTATATCAGCTTTTAGTTTCATCACATAACTCTTTTCATATTCAATAATTGGCATTCTCAGTTCCATTGAGGTGATCATAAGTTTACCCGCATGAGCTAGTATACTACCATCTAAAGTACCATCCGCTTTCTTTGTTTTCCAGCGATAAAATACAACATTATTATTTGCATTCCTTTTCAATGTTATTCGCAAACCACCCTTCCACATACTTTCTTTATAGTCACCAAAGAAGCCGAACAATAGGCGCAGAGGTAATAGCATGTTTTCTTTCCGTGGAAGTTTCTCATCATTAACAAATGCACCTAACTTATAATATTAAAGCTCAGGCTTTGAGAATCGACATGTAGCAGTTGATGTGATACCTAGATAATCGATTCTATCAGTAACAGTGTCATGCTTTCTTATCTCTACATGAGAAAATTAATATGAAAAAAATATCTATCAATATAATATTTGATCCCGCTGTAAAAGTTCCTGCAGCATCTCTGCCAATAACTTCAAACTTATATATAGATTAGAGTAATGCGGGTGCATAGACCCATCTCCAACGTCTATATCGAACTCAATATTTTATTTGGTTCATTTAAATTATTGAATGTACGACGATTCAGTGGGGACGATTGATACTCATAGCTCTCAATAAACTCCATCACTAACTAAACTAGACTATATTAATTTGTAAGAATCATCATAAGAATCGCGCTTGTTTTCGCACCACCAAAACTAACTGGTTCATGCAATTCATTAGTAACACTTATTTCTATAGAGCGTATATGACTCTGTTGAATAGGAACGAATAATGGATATTCTGGTTCATAGGCAATTGGTTCCAAGAACTGTTTTAATGTTTTAAATGTAGCTATAATATATGTTTCTTTATGTTTATATTCACCATCTGCTATGATCATGCCTCTTACTAGGTTACAGTGTATTTGAAATGTTTCAATACTTAAGAACTTGGGAAGAAACTGTCCCACATGAGTCTCTTCTGATTTGAGATCGGTATTATTTTTGAAACCAAACAATTTATCAATGGTTCCAACATTAAAGCTTTGTGCAAATGGTGTAACTTCCATGCGTTCTGTTACAAGATTTTCATTTAAAAGCACCTCTTTTGGTAGTGTTGTTTCTAATGTTGATGCATTATACTGACCTGGTGGTATATTATATTTCTCTCCTTTATAAAAGTAGGTATTATTATTTTTCGTTACATTTGGTATTAGATACATGCTATAGAATCCAATGAGTGCCATCTTCAAATTATAGTTTTGATTATTAATCTCATTATGAAGATTCAACCGAAGCTTTGGTGTAGTCCCTGATAGATGCAACACAATCATTTTAACATATAGACTATTTAATACGTCAGATAAGAACTTTAATACTCAAATGATCACAAATTACATCATCAAAATGTTGTATTCGATCACTATTATATTCAATTATTGAATTACTAGGTCTCAAATAATCAATCAAAGACGTGGGAGACTCCAAATGAATCGAATACATATGCTTTATTGTTGTCATACCAGTAACATATCCAATGCGTTCCAGTATTAATTGATTTTTCTAAGTTAACAACAGCACATTCGTGTCTGAAGGGTCGTCCAGATGCAAGACTCTCCGACTTAAATACACCTCTAAAGTGTTTTATATTTAATTATTTGGCTATACGTTCGATATCATAATTGGTGAGCGCCTTTTTACTATTAGCTTCTTCTTGCCCTGTTTCCTTTTAAGACCTTTGCTTCTAGCTAGAATTGATGATTCCATAACTTCATTGTTTCGTCTTTGTTCTTCTAGCTCTTGTTTATTTTTCGTTGCATCTGTTACTGCCTTAGGTATAGCTGCTGAACCACCTGCAAGACTACCAACAGCTCCCAATGCAGCAAGAATCGCAGGAATTGTAAATGTAAACCCATCTGTTTTTGGTTGATTACGCAGTTTTTTTAACTGCGCTAGACTTAATGTTAGACCCATATTTTGACCAGTCTTCAAGCATCTTTGCTTCTTTGCAAGTTGTGTTTTATTCAAAATGTCATTAATGTTTAATGATTTCAATTTATGGGATGGAATATGAAATGTTGCACCTTTGGCATAATGTTGTTCAAATGCAACTCCGTAGTGTGTTTAATCCAAAGCAAATATTATAACCCCAATCCATTTTTCGTTTTATATTCATCGCCATTGCTACTCCCAATGAAGCTAACTTTTCACCTCTATCACAACTCTATCAAAAGCTTTAAACTCTAAGTCTGGATCAGTTCTTTGCCCATCTGTTAGATCTTTAAAGTTCTTATAAGTAATATCATGCTCTCGACATGCTTGATCTAATCTATTTTTACATCGATCACCTCTCGCTAATCTTTCATCTAAACGTGTACCAGGACCACAGAATTCATAGCCGAGGAGGTGTAATTCAAAGGGAAATATCGTTTACTAAACCCTTACCGTCAATAGTTTGCCAAAATGTTGGTGGAAGTATATGAATGATCTTAACGAGGTAACCTAATCCCTTTGGGTTTGAAACAATAAAATTAGATACACGAGACGAAATCATATCCATTATATCCACTTTCACATTATAAAAGTTCTTAATCCCTGCTACGTTTTCACTTGCTATAACTAATAATCTATCTACTAACTTTCTAACATCGTCCATCCAAATAAACTGTTGCGGCATGCTTATATATCGCTTAATTCCCTTTACCTTGCTTCCTTTCTTTCAAATCCTCACCTTTATTTTTCAGTTCAAGCCAAATAGGTATAATTAATATCTTATACTTATCACTGGAGCTTGATTTCACTTTATTCTGTGATGGATCATGGTTTTGATATATTGCATTCGTAATTTTTAAAATTTTCTTATAAGTTTCATAATCTTCATCAGTGAAACCTATTGGTTGCTTACGAGTTATTAACTTCCATAAGCCTTCTGTTACGTTAAATTTTTCATAGATCGGAGACGATGGATCATGTGCGATCTTACTCTCACCATATATAATTAAATCAACGTTATCAAAAGAACATTATAATTTCCAGTCTTCCTCTGCATTACTCCATCTATATCAATAGAATATAAACCAAAGACATCATCCTTATCGGATCTATTAGTACTCAAGTATCGACTCGCTAATGGACCTTATTGAATTTATTTCTCATCATCATCTTTGTTTAGTAACAGGCAGCGACTTAGGCACAAAAATAACTGTTTCTCAAATGAAGTTTCTGGTGGTGCTAGTGGATAGTTATTTATATTTTGTTGTGCTACAGGTATAAGTTCTGTAATTAGATTTCTATTGTCATTGGTTACTCCTTTAATTTCTTTCCTAAGCTCTCAATCGCCTCGATCAGTGGTTTCACTTGACGTTTTTGCTTTTCATAATAGCTACGGTGACTCTCGTTCCATTCTTTAAAACGATTTCGCCAAGACATTTTGTAATTCAATATTATTTGATTTTCGTTTTGACATTATAAAAAGACTATATTATAATAAATGTTAGACGTATCATACAGAAAAACATAACATACATACATAGATACTGTAACATAGTACATTAATTAATCGCTAAACATTAAACGTAATGACATTGGATTTGTAATAATATAATCGTCACTCGATTATAAGAAATGATCGATTTTGTTTCTATACTTTCCAGTGTTCGACTTTCTCGTCATATCAATAGTTATAAAGAAATAGAACTCCTTCCATCCTATTGAACATACATTTTTAAATCGAATAAATGACATGTCACCAACAACAAATTCATTATAAATATGTTTCAAGTTCGTGTTATCTTGACGAAATATACATAAGAAATTTGCATTATCTCTAATAAGTTGTTTTGGAACTTTACTATATGATTGTGCTAAGTAAAACCAAGCATTTCTTTTATGCCACCCTGTGTAAAGTAGTTCCGCACCTCGTTCTGATCCTCTAATATATAGTAAATATAAATATAATTACAGTAAAGAAACCCTGTAAATATAATTACAGAACTTTACTTGCAATAATTTAATTTTATAACAGAAGGTTTGAATGTAGCCAATTGATAATGGAACCATCCTGTATATCATTATAAATGTGTTGCAGTTCTTGGTACTTGGCTCGTTCTAAGCTTTTAGAAAATATGTATAGGTGTCTGCCTCCTCAGTAAAGCCAATTCGGAGCTAAAATGAAATTATCAATGATTAGTGTTGTCTTCCGACATCCAGATGAACCTATTATTAAGCATCGAATGTTATTAGGAAGATGTTCACGATTTAGCTTATCATAATCATTAGGTACTGAAAGTTTTCTTAACACTCCACATCTTAAACTATTTAGATTATATTATGATTAACTATATAATAGTTAATATAGTTTTGACTATATTATAGCTTTGAGATCGATCCAAGAATTATAGTTGAAGATAAACCTAACCACTTAATATCTATATATGCCTTGCTTTTAGTTCTACGTATAACCTTTTCAATTATATATGCATGTGGGCGTTTGGTCTTCATTTGTATATCGATAGAGTATCTAACGCAAACCCTACAATGTTTTTCTGGAACCTGCCGTTCATTAATAAAGGAGAAAATGATAATAAGCGAAATCTGACTTACGGAGAGTAGTAGAAGCATTACTGTAAATACTTGTTTCAGTAGTTCTGATGGAGCAAAAGCAGTGTGGAAATTGAAGCACTTTGAGGGGGTAGTTTTTCTTCATATGCTTATTGAGCCGTTTCGTAATACCTTTGTTCCACAATTGTCTTATACCCTAGCTATTTTATTTTCATATATTTAGTGTATGTTTTTATCGTCATCAGGGGCTACTTGGAATTTTATACTAACATTTCTTGATTTAAGGTCATATTTATTTTAAATAATAAAAAAATACGTCAATATATACCTACAAATCAAATTTTACAAAAATATCAAAACTAAAAACACGAATTACAAACGTTATTGTATAATTACGTAAATTTATTTATTTAATTATTTATTTATTGAACGCACTCTTTTTTTCTGAATATTGATAGATATGAATAGTAAGTACGAATAGTATATACTTTCTTCTAAAATATAATTTGCGAGCTCCCATTTTAGATCTTGTATTCACACTTCCTATTTTCAATTTTTAAAAGAAGTAAACAATTCATTATAATACTAAAATTTCGAAATGCTAATATTTACTAACATCTATTAAATTAATTGATCCAGATTTGGATTAATTCATTTAATACATGTTATTAATTATTATTTAGGCTGCTTTCCAAAATTACACATGATTACTAATTTCTCTCAAAACATTTGAAGTTGTGTTTCTTTCTTCTTGCCTTGTTAAGTTATCTGGTGTTACTTCGTCCATAAGTAATATTTTTGCAGGTCCCCAAACCCACAAAATCATGTAAAATAAACAAGTTGAAAATTCGTGAAGGCAATTGATAAATAGGAATTATTTAATTAAGATCTGCTCTTCAAACCTTCCAGAAACAAGCAAAAGATCCTAATAATAAAACAATAGCAGAAAACATATTAGATATCTTTAGAAATTTCACTTGCAATATAAGCGTCAGTTTCTCCAGAGTCTGAGTTCTTTCAACAAGATATGGGTGATATAAACGAAGATCAAGAAGAAATACCTCAGCAAAATATAAATAATATAGCAATCAAAAATGTAATGACTGTTTTCCATTTTCAAAGAAAAATTAAAGAGGAAAGAGACAAAGAACTTATAGTGTATGTTAAGAGACTATGTCCTGCTTATTAGACATATTTCTTTAACATACGTGTGAAGATTTGTGGACAAGACTATTCTACTGATTTTATTCATTAATACAGTAGTACATTTCGTAGGTTTGCTTGCCATTATTGACTTTGTTCAATCACCACATAAAGAAATGAAACATGAAATTAAATGCCAATTCTATGAATTGTTTCCTTATATTTTGAGGAAAAGTATTCAATGACCGTAAAAATGTTGTGTATTGTTATCTAACGTAAGACCATTAATGTTAATAATTTACCCATTGGATAATGTTTTAAAACTCAGTACATTCTAAAGCTAGTCATATGTAAAGTCGTAAGAGCAATTCCCCATTTGGTGTTGCCGTGGGAATTCACAGTTCCTCTGAAAGATGAAATTTTTGGAGGTCCTCACCAACAATTTGATTGTAGGTCTTGTAAGCTAGGAAGTATAAAATTGAATTCAGTGCATCAGTTTTGAAATAAGCAAAAAAAAAAAACGCACGCTACATACCATACACCATTTTTATAGTGTAAGTTAACCATGATTGGTTTCACATAAATGCCGTTATTCGGCAACATGAAATCTTCCACGTAAATTATCTTTCAATGTTTGCAAAAATATTTTTTTTTCTATAAATTTCAACATTAAATATATCCTTTGATGAAAGTACTATTACTTGCCTTTTAAGTACCTGAGTTATTAAAAGTCTTCGAAGTTTGGCAGTGTCATATAATCTATCTCTTTACATCAAATAGTATAATAACTAATAATCACACTGCATAAATTACCAACATAATGAACAATGAATCTCACATTCCGGACACTGAAACATCTGACGGACCTCATTATCCAAGGATGTTCGACATGTTACTGTTCGATGATACTGATAAGTCACTGCTAGAAAATTTTATATTGCCCTCAGAGTTCAGATTTAATTTCAGTAATTTGAATATTATAATTATTTCGATTTTATTTTATTTTATCTTTGGAATATAAACATCCTCTATTTCATCTTTAACAAGATATTACCAAGTCTCCCTTAAAACCAGAGAGGCAATGAGGTTCCGGGCAAGTATCTAACAGCTGCCTGGGAATCCCCCCTTTCTCCCCTCTTCAATTACTGCACTGAGCAAAAGTAGAGCGTTAGCTTAAGGTTTAGAAGATCCAGGGTTGGATTCCTGGTCGTGACATGTTTTTTTTTCTGTAGCACCTGCGTAAATATTACATTTATAATATGCTTTTGATATGTAAATATAATGTTTAGTTTTATAGCTTTTTGTTCTCTTTTGTATTTTTTATTTAAAATCTGCTAATTTACCTACAACAATTGTGTGTTCAGATAAAGAACAAAAACATTATGGAAATAAGAATAAATAAACGGTTACATTAAAATTACAAAATCAATAAAAATAATAATTCCGCATGTGTAATGTAACAGTTTATTTATTTTTATACTATTGCTGTTGTTCATGTGAACACACAATTGTTTTACGAAAATTAGCGGATTTTAAATAATTGATACAAAAAGAAAAATACAAACGAGACAAAAGCTATAAAATAATAACATTCATTTTATATGCCTAAGTATATTGTAAAATATAACATTTGCACAGGTGCTACAAAAAGGTAAAAGAAGGGAATATACGTCGCGACCAGGTTAAACCTCGGACATTTCCTACCGTAAGCTAACGCCTCTTGTTTCAACAGAGCTGCTGGAAGGAACGTTTATAGTAATGCTTCTACTACTGTCCGCAGTTAGATCTCACTAATAATTATTATTTACGCATTTCCCACTGAACAGCATGTTCTAGAAAAAATATTGTACTCTTTTTGTTAGATACTCTATCGATGTACAAAGTTTGGTTACGATCTGAATTTTGAGATCTGGATGTTTGGGTGTGAGTTAATTAATGGAAAAATGTTATTTGTTTGTAACAAGCCTATAACACCTAATTGTCTATCAGCAAGACTTCTCCGAATATGTGACAGGAAGACCATAGGCTAAATGTCTACAAAATTTCAGACCTTAGTTCAGTATCGGATGGTAAGACAACAACTTTTTTCAATCTACTAATTGCCTCAATGAAAATATAAATCCACTGAGTCTAGAGGCGTCATTTAGGCGCAGAGGGGGAAATTGCCCCCTGAGTTTGGGAATGTAAACGCAATAAAATGTATAAAATTTATGATAAAAATTCAAATTAAACCAATATAAAAACACACTGCATACGAATAAAAAATACTACAGTATTTTTTTCAATTTTGATTTATTTTAGAGTTCGGAATTAAATTTATAGCTAAAACAACTTGTGACGCGGTACGCAATGTGGGTTAGTGATATTTAATTGTCTCATACAAAAAATCTAAAATGAAAAAAAAGAAGTGTTTTTGTTTTTACTTATACAGCGTTTTTATGTTGGGTGTTTATCTTCATCTTCTGCAAAGAAGTTTATATGCTCTTTGCCTTTCATATTAGTACCGCTCAAGAAAAATTCTGCGTTACGATTGCAGGGAGTTACAACTGGATCGCTGCGAAACTCTGCGACTGTCCAACATTGACTAGATTTATCATAACAGTTGTTTTCAAAGCGCGTTCACTGGCACACTAGTGTGTCGCGAAATTGCTTGCCTGCCCGATGCCGTTCCGGGAGAACAGAGATATTTTTTATTAAAATGGTAAGATAAAAGAAAATTGAATATCTTTAAGAACGTTATTTATTAATACAAGCGGAATAGTGCAATGTAAGCAACAAATTGTAATTCTTAAAATTATTGAGTCTGTTCTGTTGAGAATATCTAACTTTGGCCTTGTTAATTGTCTACGCACTTGTTACGTTTGAGTGCGTGTAGTACGCAGCAGCGTAAACCACAGCGTGTGCTCTTTCAGAATGTGTTTTTGAGAATTATTGTAATATGAGCATTAGTATGTCTCTTTTTGTGTTTTCTTAGGCACTTCTGAGCCGTTTGGCTCGGGATATGGCCAAGAATAGTTTGTAGAATTGCCAGACGACAGGACAGCTTTCGTCATTTAAGTCCTATATAGAGAAGTCTTTTTATTTTTATAATAGGTATTCCTCTTGTTTGGAGTATTGCCACTATTTGAGCTAAGTATAGAACGTAGTAGCTTTTTATCATTATTGTCCGAGTACTGCCAAAGCGGTAGGTCTTATCGGGTCAATTTTAACTCTGTCGATTTTTATATTTTGCCTTGGATGTATATATATTGGTTGGACTGGGTATATATATGGTGGGCAATCTTTGTTTCATATCTCAAGGAGTATTACGTGTTCTGGAAGTTGAATTTCGTTTGTCTGACAAGTTTTGGTTTTCTTGAAAATGTGTGGTGAGAAGCGAGACCTTTTCTTTTTAAATTTTTTTCATAAATTTTATCTTCCCTCTCCGTGATACCTGAAAATTTTGTTTTCTTGTCGTTGCTTTGGTCTCCTCAGTTTCCATGGGTTCAATGTAGAAATAGTTTTAGTAGCATATTTCGATGTGTAGATCCCATTTGTATTCAAGATGTGGGATCATATCATTATAAGAGGTTTCCCACCATAATGTTTACTTTGCGTGGGACATTATGCAGAAAAATGTCGTGAGTTAGTTGGTTGAGTTCTTGTGGAGTTTTTGTTACCCACAGCAATACTATGTTAATTTTCTTATTTCGATGAGAATTTATTTATTGATTGTCTTCCTTTTATAAGCGTGCCTCAGTATCAGCGGATGTAAGATTTCTGCCTCTAGCCGGACTTGAATCCCGACTGTTTAGTGTTCAGATCAAGACGCTGAGCTCAATATGATATATCTACAGTATAGAAAACTGCTATAATCGGCTATGTATTCTTATCTTATCATTGGGAATATTTGTCACTGCCGATCACCACTGCCTCTAAAGAGACTGAAAAATTGCTTTTGGTCATCAATTTCCGATGATCGCCTCGGCTCACCTCGTTGATGATTTGGCTGTGCAGCGGAAAGAGGTTAAGAACATTTCTATTGATGATCTTGTCAATGATTACTAAAATAAAGCCAAGATGTTACCCTTTGAGACATTATAGCTTTTTATCTGCTCTGAATAACACTTTACAAAAAGTTAACAATTAAAGTTTCCTTATTTCTTATATCACATATTAGTGTTACATGTTTTAGCTATATCATATAAACAGCGAAGAGGTGCGTGTGAATTACATGGGGTGGGGTGGGGGGGTGAAGTCAAAATTGGGAGGGTTTAAGTGGAGTTTTGCATGTTTTCTGACGATTTTTGACCGTAATGTTTTTAAGTTGGGGGGACCGCTGGAGGGTGACACCCCCACAGGGGGTCTGGCGTAATCACTAATTACGTATATGCAGAGTACGAAGCAAGAACTATGCTTGGAAATAGGTGGGATGCGCCAAGCGATATATCATTTAAGGTATTTACTAAATGATCTCCCCAACAGCCCCCAAAGCAAAAACTGAAATGACGCCACTGACTGAGGACCTACGTCTGAGATTTTGCAGGACAGTAGTCTTTATAGCCTTATCTACTATCACGCTGCCGGAAGCTTAGCTTCTGGTCTATCAAATATTAGACCTAAACGTTTTACAGGACGGTCACTTTAACTATACTGGCTCTTAATTACTCGAAAATTACGTATTGTAGGAAAGTTTTGCAAAGAGAACTTATGCCTCAGAATTTATCAGGAAATAACAGGACAAGTCTACATGGGAGCGAATTTTTTATTCATCCTGTATAACATGCTTGTATACTCCATCATACTTTGCAGTGAAACAAATAACACCAAGTGATAAATGCTAAATAAGTGAGGCGAGGCCTAGTCGGAGGAATATACAAGATTCATTTATGCTTTATAATTTGCTAAATCAAGAGAACATAAAATAAAAAATACACCTAAAAGTATAAAACTTGCTCATTCAAAACGAAAACATGAGAACCAGGACAATAATAAAAAAATAACGAATAAAAAGTAACGAATGTGCTGGGATTCTATCCTCAATCGGAATATCCATCTAGACAAGAATTGGCCGTTGTAGAATTGAACAAATAGCTCCGCGTCTTTTGCTGTGGGCCTCAACATGAAATTATGTCACGGATTGTCAGCTTGTGTTGTTAACAAAGCAGCGAGTCTACTGTGCTTGCTCAAGTCTGCATTAGGCGACAGACGCATTGCGCCTTTTTTCTTATTTCCCACTCGTGTTAAAATGGATAGTTGAAATAATACGCCAATATTAAGAGAAATCTTGTCGTTTAAGCCTTTTTCTGTGATTCAAGACGGTATGAGTTATGTTGCCAATTTTAAATTCGGTACTCCAAAAGCTACTAATAAAGATTCTGTATAATTTGCCGAAAATGAAGTGAAATTATGGGTGAAGGTAATTTGTAAAGTTTTTTATGTTCGTTGATGAGTTCCTTGTTTAACACCAACAAAATAATATTAAATATTCATTAACACAAAAGTATTATATACAATTGTGAAGAATAAAGATATCATGTGTAAGGTATCGGGGATTTGAGTATGATACTGAACCAGATATTAGTATTTCAAGAAAACCAAACGTTTGGGCTTAAAGATATTCCATTCAAACAAAGAAATGGTAATAAAGGGGAGTCGTTTCAGGCTTAAGTAGCACGTACTGTGAATCTTTATATAACCGTTCTGTCCGTCTGTCAAAAACTTTCAAGTCAGACACTACTAAGACAACATAAAGCATGATGCCGTGCTGCGTTCTCCTTATTTACTGTCTCTTGTCAAGGAATTGTTGGGAGTTAGTTGAGCAAAAACAACAATTTATAAATGAATTTGAATTTTATTGAAGTTAATTAGGGATCTAAGGTTCAGGCCGGGATAGGGGAGGGGAAAGGATTCGGGAAGGTGCCTATGTTGAAGGTGCCATCCCGGCATTTGTCTGGTGTGACTGGAAAACCCTGAGTAAAACATGACGGCTGGTCATCCTACTATAGAAGGTTAAACTTCGTCAATAAAATTCAATTCAATATATTCATGGAGAAAATACATTTACCTACATATTTCTCTCGCTTTATTGAAACTAGCAGACAAAATGTTCGCTTTTCTGATGTTTTTTCCCTCTCTCGTAACGTAATACAAATCGTTCTATCAACAATCAGTTAATACTAAGGATAGTATAATTTAAGAGAATTAATCACGACGTTTTGCATTCGAAAAAAAAAAAAGGAGAGCGTCGACTAGAACTGATAACTCTTTACTTCATGGTCGCCAGCCTTAACCACTACGCCACAGATTGCGCTGCGCTTTGGCCATTCATCATCGTTTATTAGTCTTCGCTTCGAAATCTAAAACCAATCTTGTGTCTTTCTTCAAGCCTTCTCGGAGATATAATTGTTTCTGCTACATTATTATGCAATGCATGTGTTGTATCTGTCACTTTTGTTTCTGTAATGTTTTATTTGAAAGAACATTGTCTGTAATCTCAGTTGCTAGTAATAACAAAGATATACACTGTTTCATAGAGCGAAGAGAAATATCCCTTCTTTCCTCTCAATTTCCCCGCAAATTTCCGTACGTTGCCAAGTTTCACAGTTTTGGACAATTTTTTTCGATCATTTCTCCATGATTCTATTTTTTCTTTATAGTTTCATTATTTATTAATATTTTTGTGACAAAATTTCAGAAAATATTCATTTTTACATTCTTTACAAGTAAAACAATTAAGCGAAAACCAGAATCGAAGGAGGAGAAAAATGTTATTTGTAAAAGAACTGTCAAATATAGACATGCGGAAAAAATTTGAGCATCAGTGTACATCAAATAACAGTTTGGTTACTAGATCAGAGCAGTCAATGTATTGTGGACCAAGTTATGAAAACAGACAGATCTTTTCTTTTCAAGACAATTTTCTTCTTTGCTCGAGCATCAAATATTCAAATTTCCTCGCAAGGTTAGATAAGGATTCAAATGAGGGATAAAATCAAGTTTTCTTATAGATGAGATACCTTAAGAACTTACATTAAATTCTTTCAATCAGTGCAGAATGTGACGGAATGGAGGGATTCCAAATTGCAGATGCGTATTCTAGTTTTGAACGCATATAACTGAAATATAATATTATTAGTGTGATGTCATTCTTGAAATCTTTTACTTAATCTTTTTATTCAGAACAGGTTTCTGAATGTTTCGTTGACTATAGTTTTGATATGTACTTCAAATAATAGTTCAGGATCAAAGATTACTCCAAGGTCATTTATTGAATCAAGCTTCTCTAATGTAAGATTTCGAATAAAGTACACGTAGTTGCAAGGTGTTTTGCTGTTCGTGAAGGAAAGAGATTTGCATTTGTTAATGTTTACATATGATGTAGATTTAATAGGGGACGATATAGATGCACTACAAAGCAACACCGATATCTTAGTAGAAGCGTTCGATGAGACAGGTCTACAGGTAAACATAGATAAAACAAAATACATGATAGCAAGACGAAACAAGGGAATGAAGGAAATAAAAATATAAGGATTAGATATGAGGTCATAGAGAAAGTAAAGAAATTTAAATACTTGAGAGCTTACGTAACAAGTAAAAATGAGGTCACGGAAGAAATAAAAAAGTCGTTTAGTATCGGGCAACGCATGTTTCTATTCAGTCCAGATACTTCTAACCTCGCGATTAATATCAAGAAAGTTAAAATTGAAAATATACAGAACGGTTATTCTTCCGGTAGTACATTACGGTTGCGAAAGTTGGAGTACGACCCTAGCAGATGAACATAAATTACATGTGCTTGAAAATAAGGGTTTGAGAAAGATATACGGGTCGAAACGGGACGAGATGACTGGAGAATGGAGTAGACTGCATAATGAAGAACTCTACGGATTGTACGATTCAGCAGTTGTTGTAAAGACAATGAAATCGGGACGTCTAAGGTGTGCAGGTCATGTAGCTCGGATGGGGGAGAAACGAAAATTATATTCTATCCTGGATGGAAGGCCGGATGGAAGGAGGCCATTCGGAAAACCGAGATGTCGTTGTGTGTACAATATTAGAGATATGTTCGAGAAGTACGTGTTCGTGATGAAAACTGGCTTGATATTGCCCACGATAGAATCCAATGGCGAACGTCTGTTACTACGGGGATGAACATGCGAGTTCCGTAAGCCATAGAGTTAGTTAGTTAATGTTTACTAAAAGTTTATTATCGTCACTCTAGTTAAACACATTATCTTTGTCGTCCTGAAGTAGTTTGCAGTAATCAAGCGATTCAACTGCTGCATATATTTTTAGATCAAGAGCGTATAAAAGTTTGAGATTTGACACCATTGGGAAGGCCAGTAATGAGTAGAAGGAATATTCAAGGACAGAATTCCGAATCTTGAGGTTCTCCGGATAACGCTATAAACTCTTTTGATTTGTGTTCTTAATATGGAACAGCCTGTTTTCTATTTCTTGGGTACGACGAAAAGTTTTTAAAAAAAGTAATGGAAAAGTTGAAATAAAAAAGTTTACAAAATAGTATATCATGATCAACAGCGTCGAACGCTCGAGAAAATCCATGTAAACATCAACCTATAGTTTGTTGTCGAGTTTCAGTGCTATTAGGTCCGTAATAATTGCTAAATTTGATGTAGATCTATTTGGCATGAAATCATGTTGGTAAGGAACCCTGTGATATATGATGTTTTCGAATACTTTTGCAAAAGTAATGAAGTCAGAAATCGAAGGCGTCATTTTAGGGAGCAGGGGGGGGGGGCAATTGCCCCAGAGTATCAGAATATAAACTAATGTAAGAAAAACTTTTAAAAGGCAATTTAAACCAACATAAAAACACACTGAAAAGTAAAGAAAAATTTATTGACTTTTTCAATTTCAATTTTTTTATTAGTTAAGAACCAAATTTATAACTGAAACAACAACTACTTGTAACGTGCTACAAGTAGCTAAATTACATAATTACTAG
>JAGDQP010019302.1:21150-35079 GCA_022664845.1 Lepisma saccharinum
CATCTTATCAGAAATTATAAAACATAATTATTGTGCCCCAATTTTAAGAACTGTTAGAAACAGATGTTTTCTCTTGTCTTTCGTGTATAACATTAATGTTCTATGGAATACTCGATTCATTAAGAAAGAAAATAATTACTTAACAAGTGTAGGTTTCAAAGTTCATCTTCGTTTCTCCATGTTCGGTAAGGATCTTTTCTACTGGACAATTGAAATTACACTTTTCAGTAAACTTCAACTAGTGGTCCACCTAAAATACAAATAGTGTTAGGTATCCTTTTGGTGTTTGAAATGCTACTTGGTTAAGTTTTTTCATTGTTTGCTACGTACTACAAGAAATCATAAATATCTTTCCAGAAGCCAGGACATGTGATAATGTTTTCTGTCAAAGAAAAGAAAATTCCAACCCTTACTCGCTCACTCACACTCTCTCAAAATTACACACCGCCGCCTCAACGTTATTTGGGTGACCTATCTTGTAGGCTTTGAAAAAAAATGTGTATAACAAAGTGATGTGAACATTATATTGGCCATGATAGTACAGTCACAACAATAAATAGAGGTTGTAGTTATAAGAAATATTAACTTTTTCCTACAAGGAATTGTTTCACTGTACGCCTAATAGTTAGACAACCAACATGACAGTACAAATATGCGCCAAAACATGACATACTAGGATATTCCTAAATTTTGGAGGAAGAAGGAATGAGTCGCTGATGATCATTTAGAGAACCACGGAATAGATAAGCAAAAATTACATTAATATTAAGTTCTAAGAGATAGGAATTAATTCAAAGGAAAGGAAAATAATAATATGGACATCATGCAGGAATCTTCATTTTGCATTTGAACAAAATTTGTCTTGTTCAAACACAGAGAGAGGGGGGAGGGAGAGAGAGAGAGAGAGCATGGAAGATGAGGGTAAAGAGCAAGAAAAGATAGAAGAAAGGAAAGTAAAAATTATTTTGTGAGACATGGAAATAAATTAAATTTTAACGCTTCATGATACACAGTCTGCGTTTTTTACTCCTGGCCTCTCACTCTGTCTTCCGTTTTTCTCCCTTTATCGGATAAATCTCTTTCAGTATCAATCGCGAATATTACTTACAGTGCTTCATTCCTGAAAGAAAATGACGTGAAATCAAGGCAGGGAATCGAACCAAGAACCTTGAGAATGAGAGTCTCACATGCTGTCCACTGAGCTACACAGATAGTAACAAATGTGTTGTTAAACCAGCCAGTAAACTCGCTACTACGCAGCGAGTTACCCCCGGTTCCATTTGAATTTCAATTACGGTCTTTTAGCATCTATGACTCAGGTCTCCTTGAGTCCATAAAAGCATTTGATCTGCAGCTCAAGATTAAGCATGAATTGATCCACAATCTTGAGAACTTACTGTTGCACCAACATATATCTCGGATTAATCCAGGATTAAAAGAGTAATTTCGTAAATCTACAAAATGAGTTGTAGTTCTTGCGCACCACTAATCCACGCGTAAATGACATCTCGTAGCATTGTTACATATCACACGTGCAGTGTAATTCAACTTCGAAATCTCCATTTGCAAGCTCTGAACGTGGGTAAGTGGATAATGCGTAGGCTTTTTGAGTGAGAGAACCCGGGTTCAAATGTTGGCAGGAACAATTTATTTTTTTGTGTTTTTCTTCTTCTTTCAAAATATATATCTATATGTTCATGTTTGTTATTAATAATTGTTTTCTTGCAGTTTTAGTAGATTATCTTAAATTAGTGACCATGGGTCAGTGTAGATTACGTAAGGCTAGGTGCGGTGAGGTATCTTTACACTTTTGTGTCTCTTTTTGGACAGTGTGGATTATTGCTCCGACCGGGACGCTGAATGTCTTTCTCCAAACTTATTTTGTCATATCTAGGAGCAGATAGCAGGCAAAGCTAGACGTCATACAATGACTGTAAATACAGCGCCGACGCCCCAGCTGACAGCTGGTTAGCGTGGCGTGATAGTAGGACGCTGGCTTACCAAATAAAAATCTGGAGATCCGGCCGGGAGCACGGTTTTCTATTTTTTTTTAAAAAAATGTAGTTTTATAGGTACAAATTTATTATTAATAATTGATTTCTTGAATTTTTCTTGCATGTTTTGTATATCATCTAAAATATGTGATAAAAGTGAAGATTTTATCTACTTTTTTCTTAAAATGTATTGTTCTAAGTTCAAATGTATTATTAATAATTGCTTTCTTTCATTTTTCATACATTAGCTAAAATTACTGAAAAAGTGGCCATGGGAACGTGGAGTTTAGCTACTAAAAGCTAGCCAGGGCAGGATGCACACCGAGGGATAATGAGGTGTGCAAGCAGGGAGGGGCGTCTGAAGGGAGCTGAGCTTCGTTAGCCGAGCGTGCGGTGGGAGGGGCAGCCACCGATAATTTGATCCAAATTATTTCCAGTTATAATATTCCAATTATAATTTGATGAAGGTCAGATTTTCAACTCTAGTTGGAACATTTACTATAACTTGTGAGTTATCTTTCTAAATTATTTTTTGGATCAGTCTTCCCGTTTGAATCCATTAATCACCAATTAACCATCAGCCAATTAATATTTATATCACCACAAATAATAACCGTAAGAAATGTTTTACAAACATAATGTAATAGGGATTCAATTTGTCCTAAAAATATACTAAACTCACCTGAAAAGGGTCTATATATACAAACTACGCACACATTAATTTCTATAATTTTTACAGCAGCTGCCTTTTATGCATTTCTGTACAATAACTTGTGACATCCGACTTTTTAACATTAAGAGCACAGTAAGCAAAAACAGTTACACTGCCATGCTTCTTAAATTGTCTGTAAAAATGAGTAACAGGATTAAAATTATTAAATGTGCCATTTTAATAACATCTTCACTCATCCAATGTTCACAAATGCACAGAAGATGTATATGTTTTAAATCATCTTGCAATAGGACATCGATAAACTCGAATTTATTTCCTAACCTTTGCACATTGTGAAACAAAAAATTCAAATTATTAGGGCCTTTACCTGTATTTTTCTGTTGGAGTTTCCTACTTCTTCTAAAAAAGAACCTGAAACAGAACATTCCTTCTTCCGAACACGTCACTTTTGCTCGGTAATTTTTCGCATTGACCTTGTGCACCTGAACGAGGTGGAAGGGGGGATGGATAAAGCAGGTAAGTTTTTGTTTTATCTTTTTCTCCATCGAACCACGCTGCAGGCTCCGAATTGTAGACTCCGCTTATAACGTGTCTGAATAAAGAGGCACGGGAGGAGAATCTGTTTTTTTTTGTATACTTCTGTATCTTGTTGGAGCGGGGGTGGGGTTGGATTGTCGGGTGTTTTATGCCAATACTGCGGAGGACTTGTGTCAGTTGACTTTGTAGTCTTCAAAACTTTTTCGGCTGACCCTTGGGAGGACTAGTTTACAACAGCTTGAGACACATCAGACAGAGAAGTGTTTTTGTCAATACCTGTCACTGAGACTTTTACCAGTGCTGTCAGTTGGCGGAATTTATCCCGCCAAACGGAATTTTGCTAGGTTTGGCGGGATTGCGGGATTTTTCTTACTGAAACGCGAATTCAAGCACGTTGTCAACTTTCAACGAAAAGTGGTTGCTTTTTCAGTTTTATGTATATATTAGGGCGTCGCGCTGAAGGCAGAAGGGCGAAAGTAACCTATTTTTTATAAAGTTAACCCCAGTCTGCCTTAAAAGTGACGATCACACACACAATATATGTATGTGTGCATGTGAAAGTTATGCAATGATCCCAGAATTTCATTAGATTTTTACTGATAAAGAGGTCGGCGGGATTTTGAAGGCCTGGACGGGAATTCTTGAATTGTTTGAAAGGAATTCGATTTTAGAAAAACTGACAACCTTCTGCATTTGTTGAGTTGACATCATGGGAAGAGGGAAACTGATTTCCGTATTCTAGTTCGTTTACCGTAAACTTTTCCTGAAGATAAACAAGTATCTAAAATGTTAATAAGCATATTTTCCTTATTTCCTACCTTCATTCATATAATATCGGAGCTTATGACATTCAACACGCACTTTGTACGAAAAATATTGTTCGTATAAATCGTGTAACAATAACTTGCAAAAAACATTGCATGAAAATATTTTTTGCTATTGCAAAAGTTGAAACTGAACAACAGCACACCTGCAAACAAAAAGCTAACCAAAACATTTCACCTTACCTCAAGATTCCTGTACTTTCAAAGGAACATGTGGCCTAATAATTTTATCGGCAAGTCACCTTAGCAACCCTCGGTATCGGTTATAAAGAATTTCCCGTACCTCAACAACAAAACTTAAAAGTTTAAAATGATAGCTATGAAACAATATCTTGCAAGCAAGAAAAGCTAAGCAAAATACCTTTTACTTAAAATAACTTTCATACGGTCTCCAACAAATAACGACAAGTTTTTAGTCCTATGCTACTTCTGCAAACTCTCATCGTGAACGAGCGAGCGAACGAGTGAGTGAAATGCGTCACCATCTCCCAATGCAACACTGTCATTCCCCATTCCACTAAAACGGCAGTAGAAATAGGGGATCTTCTGACAAATGTATATCCGTGGATAAGGAAAATTTACACCCAGGAAAAACGGGCACCCTCTATGCTGTAATGCTAGGATGCATAAGATACAACAGCAAAATAACAGGGCACCCTTCGTGGAGTAGTGATGGCATGCATAACCCGATAGGAGTTACATCTTCAACTAACAATCTTTCTCTGCGATCAACCCGAACAAGCGAAGGAAAGTTCTCCCAGTCTCTCCCTGTCTCGCACATGAGCAGTTACTCTCCAAACAATACTTCAGCATCATTCTTGAGAACGATGCGCGCAATATTATGGGGGAATCTCGCGTAGGGTTGTTCCTGTGTGGGATGCTGATTCTGTGTCTCTGTGTGTGTTACTTGGGTGCAATGAGAAATCGAGGTTGTGTAGGTAATTATGAAGCTTTTATTATTTCTGTCTACCTTTCATATGAGTTAAATTAACATGGCGTAAATAAAACCTAGATTGTTTCCTTCCTATAGTAAAAGAGTGAAGGTGAAATGCCGATGAAATTGCAAGTAATCCTTGGAATACTTTGGTCAGACAATCTTTTCCTGAATGCAAGGAGATTTTCCCCATGGGTCAGATATTGACTTGTTCTACTTATATTCCATAAAACTTTAATAAACTTTATTTTATATGAATCATTCTAGTAACTATTTGAGCTCACCTCTGTCACGATTCGACCATTACGTTCTAGTTAAAAGGCACCCATGACTTTGCTGGGATTCAGACACTAGACCTTCGAGAGTTGTATTCTATAAGAATACTGCTCTACTCTCCACCATAAAAACTGTTTCTTTTTACATGTTTTCCTAAAGAGGGTTTTCCAAAGAGGAACTGAACTTCTTCGCTCGTTCTGCTTTGAGCGAAGGGGTTTTACGAAACAAATATGATGTCTACTAACGTAAGGAGAATTAAAACAAGGCCAATGATAAGTACTTCTTGAGATATGAAGTCTCAACCATTATAGCTGGAATCTTCGGTAGCAAATGTTTACACTATAAATAACTCGATGCAAAATTATAAGCCTTCTACAGAATCGGTCTGACTTAAAGATGTCTATAGACATTACTTGAAATTAAAAATAGTTGTTGTTTCAGTCAATAGCTATATTAAAAATATGGTTCTGAAAGAGCCATATTATATCTTTCAATAAAGAAACTAAGGTTGAGCGGTAGTGTTGCCGTCTCATACGCCTTGGTTCGATGCTCATAAACAAACACCCGATGTACGCATTTCTTCCATATCCCTCATCATGCGCCATCTTCCATTTCAGTCTGAGCCAATAAAGAAGTTTTTCGTTAAGAGGTCATCTCTTTTTTCTACAAGAGCGATAAAGGGCTTGTCTTCAGAAACAACTATCCGCCGCACCCACTGGACACCATGAAAAGTTTAGGGTTAATTCATTCCTTTGTGACTTTTTTTCCTTAAAAGTAAATTGATTTCTATGTGCTACGCACTCGTTGTGAATGTCAGATATGAGAAGAAAAGTTTCCAGCCTCTAGGCACTACCACCAATGAGGGACCGTTTGGTCACTACGAGGCAAGTTTTTGGAAACATTCGAAGATAACGTTATTCTTGGTTTTTGGTGGAATTGCATGAAACTGTGACATATTGTAGACTTTGTCATCCTGAGGAAAAGTCTCCATGGGAACAATCACCAATCACTGACTCTTTGGGTACTACAAGGCCACTTTTTGAAAATACTCGAAGATAGCGATATTTTTTTTTGTGATTGCCTGAGACTGTGATATGTTTTAGATTTTGCCATCCTGAGAAAAAGATTGCGTAGGCACAACCACCAATCACCGACCTTTCGGCCACTACAAGGCCACATTTTCGCAAACACTAAAATATAACTATATTCTTTGATTTGTGTAGAATTGCCTGGAACCGTGATATAATCTAGATTTTATCACCCTGAGAATGAGTCTCCATGGGTACAGCCACCAATCACTAACCTTGGCCACTACGAAGCAACTTCCTTGAAAACACTCAAGGATAATTATATTCCTGGATTTCGGTGGAATTGCAACCGTGATATGCTGTAGATTTTATCATCCTGATAAAAAGTCTCCATGAGCACTACCACCAATAACTGACCGTTTGGCCACTACGAGTCCACTTTCTTGAAAACACTCGAGGATATCGATACTCTTGGATTTCGGTGGCATTGGCTGAAACTGTGATATGTTGTTGATCTTGTCCAGCTGAGAAAATGTCTCCATGGGCAAAACAACAAATCACTAACTGTTTGGCCACTACGAGGTCACATTTATGGAAACACTCGAGGATAACGATATTCTTGAATTTCGGTGGGATTGCCTAAAGCCGTGATATGTTTCAGATCTTGTCATCCCGATGAAAAATCTCCATGGGAACACCACCCATCACTGACCGTTTGTCCACTACGAGTACACTTTCTTGAAAACACTCGAGAATAACGATATTCTTGGATTTTGGTGGAATTGTCTGAAACCGTGATGTGTTGTAGGTTTTGTCATCCTAAGAAAGTCTCCATGGGAACAGTCACCAATAACTGGCATTTTAGCCACTACGAAGGAACTTTCTTGAAAACATTCCAGGAGAACGATACTCTTGGATTTCGGTGGAATTGGTCGAAACAGTGATATGTTGGTATATTTTCATACTTTGCATAACCTAGGTACCACAATACACTAGCTACGTGCCCACATGTACCCAAGGTTGTGGGCCCTGATTTGCATGTGAAATAATACCCAGTGATTGGGGGTCATCACTGTCACGTTCAATGTTGTATGCAATGCAAATGTAATATCTTGTCTGGCTTCGAAATCGAGAATAGATTCTTAAGCGAATAAATCCAGGCTCGTTGAAATTAATATCTAATTCAAGAACTTATGTTTCATTTCTTTGAAGCTTATGCTGTATTTACGACGGGGCTAATTTGATCTGATACGTTCCAAGAGTGATACTCCGTAACTATTCCAAAAGTCACGTGTGGGAAATCAGGTAGATGTTTTGTTTGCAGTTGTATTCACTGACCATTCCTCTGTTGCAGATTTTCAACTTCCACACGTGCTTGAAAGACGTTAACATGTCGTACTTTTGTCAACATTTCTTGAGCCATTTCTATGGTAGCGTCTTGCATATGAATAGAGTCGTAATATCTGTTGATAATTGCTCCGGCAATACGGTAGACATCACCTAGATGTATAACATGTGCAGTTGGAATAGTGCCCCAAAAGAATTTGAATATTACTTTTATATGAATTTGAATGTTATTTTATATGGCCGTTCCTGGATTCAACTATCCACCTAGATTTGGTAACTAAACGGGATTCATTACTTTGCTCAGTTGAAAGTTGCTTCTGACCACGTTATAAAAGATCTCCCACTTTGTGATCAATGCCAAGGCGTTCAAGCAATGGTATTGCATCTCTATACCCTCGATCTACTACGAAAATATCATTTTCCTCGAACCATTCACTTATCCCGCTAATATCATGTTCAAAATAATTGCTGAGCATTTGCGCATCATTATTCCGAGAATCTGATAAATAAGGCCCTAAAATTGCAAGTATCTATGTATGTATCCATTCGGTGCCAAAATCAGTGCAGGCTTTAAAAGTGATCCTTATGCACACAATAGAATTGATGCAGTACTCTAAAGTTACTGCTTATCTAAATTCGACTATACTTTCCGCCAATGTAATCAATAGCTTTCCGATCATTAGGGTCTGGATTATACAATGCATTTGCTCAGTCAGTCACATGTCGTTCAATGTATTGTTGCCTTATTATGGCAGTAAGTTCGATAAATAAAGGAACAAATCGTGTCATTATTGCTCTCCTAACTGCTGAAATAATGCTACTCGTATTGTGTGTCGAAGAGTAATTAAACATCACGGTAAAAAATTAATCTGATAATCCTTGATGCAGCTTATAAAGAAACGTAAGAAGATGCTTTTTTTGTAATGTATATTTTTCCTACAAGTTCCAGATTAGGGTTACAATACGTTTCCAAATCACCAAACTGTTCTTCTGTTATAGATGTTAAGCATTTAAATTCATGATCGATGAAAGTATTTTCATCATTGAACTTAAAATCATAATAACCGTTGACGGCCTCTCGAAAATCTTGCAAAATTTTAAAAAAAATTTACATTAACTCCAATCCTTTTATAACATACGGTTTTCGAACAAATCGCAACCCAGGAAGCAAACACGGTAACAAATGTTCTTTGTCATCTACATGTGTAGGACAGCATCTGACTTATTCAGGAACACAAATATTCCGAGAAGTGAAAACTTGCACTCGAGATCGAATTGACAGCCTTGTTGCTTAGCTTACAAAAGAAAAAAAACACTATTTGTTTGAGTTAATATGTTTAACATCGCACATCTGGGATCGTTTTCTAGTTCGCTGTTTCAGTATTAATTGAACGATTACAAGTTAAGACACACACTCGCACCATTCGCCACAGTGACTTGCCTACCAGCTTCTTCGCATCTTCTACTAGCTATATGTCATTTCATTACATTACCACCACCATCTAGTCTAGCTAGATGATTTAGACCAAACACCCGATTACTAACTACCCACGACATTTGATTTCTGTTAGCCGTGTTCGTATCCAGTATAAGGTCACTGCTCACATACTGAAAACGAATAGCAAAATAGTTCACAATATTGTCCGTCGCAAAACTATATCTAACGTGTTACTCCAGCAGTTTGCGAATATCCAGTTTACACTTAAGCCAAGTCCAGACATGGAAACATGTTTTCGAAAACATTGTTTGCAAAATGTTTCCATGTTTTCTAAATGTGTGCAAACATTTGTGAAACATTTGGAAAACATGGAAACATGTTTCAGAAACAATGTTTTCGAAACAAGTTACTAAGACGAGCATATCGCTGTCGGAATTTTGAGTCAAGATCAAAGAGTGTGTAAAGATACATGACCGCACCTAACCTTACCTAACCTCCACGTTCGCATGGTCACTAATTTAAGATAATCTAAAAGTGCAAGAAAACAATTATTAATAATACATATAAATATATGGAAATATCTTTTGAAAGAAAAAGTGTTAACCCTTCCAGGACTCGAAGCCGGGCTCCTTCGTTTAGCAAGCCGACGCCTTAACCACCAGGCCACCGAAGCACCCTGGTAAAAAGTGTTTCTGAAGATGTATTTACAGTTCACGTGTTACATAACAAGCTAGTAGTGACGCATTGTTGACTCAACTTTCGTTTAAAATTAAGACAGGGATACACTCTAGTTGCTAAGATGTTTCGTGTCCAGACCTGCTAGTGGAACTAAAGATGTTTCTGAGGAGGACGTGGCGGTAGGCTGTGTGTCATATATCGTGATAGATGCCATGTTGTATGAACGTAGGAAAAGGCGTTGGTGGACTCCAACACTTCTGTGCGAGGGGTCATATTATGACCGTAATCTATTCCCACATAGCATTTTACCCTTGAATCAAGCTTGGATCAGCCTTGAATCGTCAAGGCATCAAGCTTGATGTGTCAAGCAGAATAAGTGGAATCAAGCTTGAATCAAGCACGCTAGTTTAAGCATGAATCAAGCCTTGATCCAAGCTTAACGTCAAGCTTGAAGATTAAGTTTATTCAAACTTGAATCAAATAGTATTCAGGCTTAACGTCAAGCTTGATACAAGGTTGAATCAAGCAGTAATTAAGCATGATTCAAACTTCACGTCAAGCTTAGTGCAAACACTAATTCAAGCTTGACATCAAGCTTGAATCACGCTTAATTACTGCTTATGTGAAGCTTGACATCAAGCTTTATATGTTGAACCTGATTTAAGCGGGTTGTACGTCGAAACAGCGACGTAAAAAGCTCGATTACAAATACCCCGACGGGTAAAACACCGAGCCACAAAAACAGCGACGAGTGAAAAGAGCGATGTACAAAAACCGCGACTTCAAAACAGCGATACAAAAACCGAGACGTGTAAAAATAGCGACAGACAAGAACCGCGACGGCAAAAACCGCGATGTACAAAAGCCGCGAAGGGGAAAAAGAACGACGATAAAACTCGCGAAAGTCAAAAAATAGGGAGTGAAAATCCCCGACGCACAAAAATGGCGACAGGTGAAAATTGCGACACACAAAAACAGCGATGATAAAATCCGCGACAGACAATACAGCGATCCAGAAATCGCCACTTCAAAATCGCGCCTGGCAAAACATCGACCCCGACACAGAGAAACAGCGACCTACGAAAATAGCGGCAGACAAGAACAGCGATGACAAAAGTCGATACGCACGAAAGTAGCAAGAACCATAAACAGCGTCAGCCAAACCAACGACAGACAATTACAGCGACGCACAAAAACACGCATCAAAACCACCACAGACAAAGTATCGCGACAGACAAGAACCGCGACCCACAAAACCAGCGACAGTCGAAAACAGCTCCTACTGATGGAACTTTTTTTACTTGTTAACTTATTTACTTGCTTCAATGTCAGCAATCACCTAACGAAAGTAACAGACTTCGTTCTGAAACACCAATATTGTCTTTATTTAACATCACTGGATTTCGAGGTTTCTCTCCCCGCCACATACACCCTTTAGTCTTGCTGCCTTTCTCGCTTGCTACCCTTGTCCACCGCACCTTAAATTTTGTTGTTCTCCATATCTCACCATGTTCTATCAGATGCATTATGTTAGACTCGGATTTCAGTGACAAGATATCGTGACCTTCCCTTGTTAGAACAGGATTGAATAAAGAAAACTTTCATGACGTCCCCTGAATTTATATTTACGGTTCAGCGTCTAAACCATACTGTATGGCCCCGTTAAAGTCCATCTATACCGAGTTCTGTGCGTCAGTCAGTAACCATTTCGAAACGCACGTTTCTGTCGTGTTACTGAAATATACAGCACAACAAATCTGGGACATTTTCAAGTATTTTACAATTGTCAATTCGCTGCAAAACAGAGGTTCTTCGAACAACGATATATTTTGGAGGTTTCAATAAACATGCACGCTTATAAGTAATAATTTCTCTTCCCATAAGAAAGAATGAGAAGGCAATACTCGGTATAGAGTACCGCTCAATATGGGGCCAGCCAATGTCAAAATGCTTAGTTCCTTCTGTCTCTTGGCTTTACTCCCCTCGCCAATAAAGTAGTCTCAAGCTCTCTCTATTCTATTCTGACTCTATGGCCAGGATTCCCAATTTGAAGTAAGTATAGAACCAATGTTAGGGAAGGGAGTAAGTGGAGTTATAGACTTGAGGATTAACATAGTAAACACGGCGGAAGTCGTCATCACCTACGACGTGATACTGACGGTTTCTGACGCTACCTACTGTAAATAAAAAGACGAAACCAAGATTTCCTAACTCGGCTTCGTGGTCAAATAGTCTAGTCGCTGTTAGGTGTCAGGGGAGACAGGTGTTCTTCCCGTGGCTCCGCTGTGCGAGTGCGGTGCTGTTTGTCCAGTAGTGCAGTGGAAGTCATGCTTCAGTGTTTGGAGTTGAATTGGCGAATAACTTTTTGATATGACGAACATGCAAGTTCATAGATTGAATAAAGTGGAAATCGACTTTGGTCTGTTAACGCATCGACCAAATATAGCGGACGTACAGGATATGATTGTAGACCAATTACAGTTACAACAACACGAAATTCGAGCTTTAGAATTGGATAGTTATAAAAAGAAACTATTTTTGAAGGCGGACACCTCGGACACGGTGGAAAAAATTTTGCGTAAATGTAATGGTGAAATACTTTTTGTGGTTAATAACGTGATTCACAGATTACCCGTTTCGAAAACTGAACCAGAATACCACGTGTTTGTATTATACTCAGTGCCTCTAGAAATCCCAGATCAAAATATCCAACAAGCATTATCCGGTTACGGCACAACCGTATCCGTCTGGAAAGCTTACTATAAGAACCTGCCCTACGAAACTTATAACGGTAAGCGCTTAATAGAATTCTCGCAGATCACGAAAACTTCCCCTCGATATTTAAAATTATTGCAATACAATTTACAGTTAATGTCGAAAGACTGGCGTGATAATTCACGCGAAATTCTTCCACAGGTGCGTCCTACAAGTGCCGCATCAGACCCGTGACCTCTGGACTTTAGCTTTACAACTTTTCCAGTGCTTGAACAAGGACTACGAATCCCTCCTCCTGCGAAACCAGCCACCACCCATTCGGACGACGTCTCTCAGGTGGAAGCTTCCTGCATTTCGAGCGTGCATACGGTAGTGGGAGAGAGGGAAGTTGGAGGTCCGTCCTTCCCGGTCACGACTTCTGATCCTGAGTCGAGTGTTACTCATTCTCTTCTTCCGTCGGAGGACAATACCCAAGACTCTCCCACGGAGGATCATATCAACGAACAGGAACGTGAACTTATAGATCAACCGAAGGAAGTGACTATAGAAGAAAGTGGGCACGTGGGTGCTAGTGTGAGTGGTTTTTCTAACGTTTCTCAACCTGCAGAAGCACAAGAAGACCACGTAGAACCTTCCGAAGCAGAAGCAAATCAAACGATCGACCAATCATCGGACGAAGAGGAGGACAATACGATCCCGGTAGGCCCATTAAAATTCACCCGTAAAAAGAGATTGATCGAGGTAAGTGGAACTTTTTCTTCTCCAACACAAAAAAAATGGCCGAGAAAAACTACAGCGTCGTAGAAAAGTCACTTAGTGGTATTCCGTTACGCTCTAAAGTATTCACTTGGCGAGGCGCTGCGGGAAGGATCTATCCCCCCCATCGTTTTGTTTTTTAGTGCAGTGACGATACTTAGAACTAAACTCGTTTGTGTGGCCGTGGTCACTCTCTTGGTTTTGGCACGATGGGGTTGGTACTTTGGCTCCTGTTTATCAGTCTCCTTAAGTGGGGACTTAGTGGTGTATGTGACGGAGGGGCTAGTGCTCCCCGAGATTATTATAAACTGACTGAATATAATCTCAAAGTGGCAACACCGAACGTTTGTAAAAGTTACCATTAAGTCAAATGTGCGGTTCTTGAACGTTTTCTTAAAGATAATGACATTCATATACAGGGTGTCCAAGAGACATCTCCCCACGATTTATCTATTCGTAATTATAATTATCTTCTAAATTATGATTCGATTAATCGTGTGGGTTTGGGATACCTCGTGCGAGCGGACCTTAATGTGGAGGACATTTATAAATCTCCTAATGGTCTGATTTACATTATTAAGATCGCAGGTCTGTGGATAGTGAATCTTTACCAATTTAGTGGCACTCAATTTCATCGGGAAAGAGAAGATTTGTTTTAATCTCTGGCCCTTTATCTTCAAGTTTATGCTATTACGGATTTCATCCTATTAGGAGATTTTAATTCGGGAT
>JAGDQP010019303.1:0-35078 GCA_022664845.1 Lepisma saccharinum
CCTAGTAGGGGAGACGAGCCGAATTTATTCTAACCTACTCGTAATGGTACACCTTCATACCAAATTTCGTTTCTCTAGCTTCAGTCGTTATAAAGTGGGGCTTAGGTGGGCATTTTGGATAAAAGATGGACACATTTTTAACGTTTTCTTATATTTTCGTGACATACTCGTGATGATACACTGTCATACCAAATTTCATTTCTCTATCTCGAACGATGTGAAAAATGGTATTTCAGCTGCCATTTTGAATCAAAGATGGTGAATTTTTTAAAACGTTGTTATGTTTTCCTAAACTACTCTTGATAATACATCATTATGCCAAATTTCGTATCTCTGGCTCAAGCAGTTGGAAAATGGATTTATGACGTCCGCCATTTTGGATCCAAGATGGCGTTTTTAGAGATATTTTGTAATATTTTCATAATCTACTAATAATGTTGTACTGTCAAACTATATTTCATTATTCTAGCGGCAGCCGTTTAGGCTGTGTATTCTTTAAAATTTTAGGGTTGGCTGCCATTTTGAATCCAAGATGGCGACTTTTTCAAATTTTTAAAAAGTTTTCTTAATTTGCTATCAATGATGTAGTTTCATACCAAATTTCACTGTTCTATCTTTAGTCGTTTAGGCTGTGTATTCTTTGAAATTTTAGGTTTTTCGGCCATTTTGAATCTAAGATGGCGACTTTTTCAAAATGTCGGAATTGTTCCTTTATCTACTTATCATCCTCTACCTTCATACCAAATTTCATGTTTCTAGCTTACTCCAAACACCCTAAACAATATGATGAGTGAGTCAGTCAGTGAGTGAGTGAGTGAGTGAGTCAGTTAGCCTAAAATGTGCAATTTCAGGGGTCCACAACTAGAACATAGTTTGAGATACAAATATGAAATTTTGTACATCTGCACATATTTACCATATCTCCTTAACGGCAAAAGCTCATATTCCTATCTTTAACATCTTTTTTCTTACGGGGCCCCCAAATCGTCGATTTTGCCATAAACTCTTGTTCCTGTATAACATGCTTGTGGCAGTGCTGACGTTTTCTGACGTGAAGAACTTGGCTCATGCACTGCCGTGCATGTTGATAAAGAACAAATACTAATATTCACAGGCGTTTTTCACATTTTGATTTTATAATAAATCGCTATCAATCACGCCATATGCAAAAGACACGAAATTCATAATCAAAGTGAGTATTCGGATAACTCATTCCTGACATGGAAATAAGAAGAAAACTCTAGACTAACTACAGTGCACAAATGCTTCGTATCGGCTCTATACGCTGCAGAAAATATGCGCAAATAAACTGTAGATATTGAAATTCTCCAACGTTAACGGTAGAACTGAGGTTGCAAACTTTCAAAGATATTAAACCTCTTCTATCCAAAAATTCATATTCCAAAACAGTGTATTGATAAGCAAGGAATTCGCAGACATCCTCTGCAGTAAATGTGAGTCGAAATAAGCAGGAATAAGACAACTATCCATATGAGTATAAATGATGAATGTAATCTCTGGCAACTAACCGAGTGATTACAGTATCTTTTACTGATAAATGTACCGCAAAAGTTCCCTAAATAACTGTAATTTACCCCTGTTTCTTATGCATCCACATCCTTTAAAAAATCATTTTGCAATTTGTTTGTATATTGACTTCCCGCAAGCACATTATTTTTACTTCATGGAAGGTGGTCCCGGTGATGTTTATTTTGACCTCCTTTACTTCAAAGAATTTTTGGGAATCCCTTACTTCCCTTGGAGAATCCCTTGTTGACCCACAGCACAATTTTAGAATATGTATTTGTGTATAGAGCAGAATTGAAATATTTATGGATACGTGCCGCCTACGTTTTACTGGTAATGATGATATTGGATATATGAAGCTCTAAAGTTCATTTTCCCCACACTTTTGGCAGCCTATCACGGAGAAAGACAACATTTATGCATCCTCGATGGCTTCCTTGATTTTCTTTCTTACTTTCAAGTCAGAAATCTACTAGATTGTGGTTTTGTCGGTGTTGTATATTTAAGAAAATATTACAATGACTATATGTCTTGCAGTTCTTTCCGCAAATGGCCTCACATTCACTAACATAGTTCTACTATTCTCATCATAACATATATGCGAGTCAGATTAAACCTGCCATATCCCATTCTTGCTGACCATACCACATACGAAAGTTTATAATCTTTCACCCAGAGACCTGGTCCGAAATATTGCAGATTTCGGATTTCCAATGGATAAATACGTTGAATTGAATCCCTCGGGCGACAATCCTGACTGATATTTTCAGGATATCACTCAGTTTCATTAGTCGAATGCCGGGGACGGTGCCCTCACTACGACCCTGGACGATAGCTTCCTCACCTTCAACCTTTACCATCCCGGGCTGAGCAAAAAATGCAAAATATTAGCAAATAAATTCAAATTCTTTTTCTACTCTATACTCCAGTTCCAGATCCATATCTGAGTTATTGCGTACTCCGAACGTGAAATTACATGCCCTGGTGGTATCAAATATGATGTAGTCTCTCGTGCTTTCGGAAGAAGCTAATAAGTAACAAGATACAATTATAAAGGAAAATGAATATTTTGACACTTACTCTTATCACATCAAAATACAAGGGTTGTTCAATGAGTCCTTAGAAAAAGATAGAAAAACAAATTATTGTATGTACATTTTTTAGTTTTCAACAAAATCTCCCTCTAGCTCGATACACTTTTTCCAGTATTTCTCCAACTTTTCAAGCCATCCAAAAAGTAGGATTTCGGAAGATCCTCAAAATAGGTATATGTTTGGGCGATGGGTGACTTCTTCGTTCGATGTGAATCTTTTTACTTTTAGACATTTCTTTATAGTTTGGATATAAAAAAGTAACTCGTGGTCGAATGTTAGGAATACTTTGGATGTGGTAATAATGCGAACTTTAATTCCACAATTTTCGCCTTCTAAACTGCGTACGTGTACACCTGTGCTTTGTCTCTACAGAGAGTAAACGCGGCACCCATCTTGTCGAGACTTTTTTCACACTGAATTATTAGTGGGAAATTTAAACAATGTACGTTGTGATATGCCTGTTACCTCACTTTGATCTGTCGATCACTCAAAACCATACCGTGGATTATGTCAATGATTTCGTAGGAAGTCACGTCTGATAGTAGGTTACTATCATGTAAAATAAGAGTGAGAAATATGTAAAGAATCAGGACTAAGGCTGAAAGACACCATTTTAAGGAAGGGTCCATAGTAGCTCTGTTTAAGAAAATATTTTAGGTTGTGCTATACTCTAAGAAGGACGGGATTGTTTTGAAGTTCGTTAAAAGATTACTAATGTTGAAATCGGAGTTGATTTCAGAAATATTATTAATTCTGAATTCATATGAAAATGGTATTTGAAAACTAAGTACGTGGAAATGATGTATTTTATAAATTGTGGTAAACGATTTTGTAAGTATGAATAGATTTGTTTTTTAAATAAAATGTTCGAAATGAGAATACTGAACGTAATCTTGTTTTGAAACTAGTTTGTCATTAACCATATCACGAATAATAATAATGAAACCCACGCACAAATACACAGTAAAATTGAAGTTTTTTATTATAGTTATTTCTTTACTTATCAGTAGAGCGAAGTTCAAACTTCTATATCTATTTATTAATTCATTCGATTGATCGTTTGGTCCCAAGTTACCATATACCAGGCATATGCATAAGTTTTTGTCAGTTTAACTAAGAGATGGCACCAGCGAAACGTACGCAGCGTATTCATTTGACACATACGTCTTTTTGTTCGCCTGACATTAAACTACAAACACACAGAAGTTGAGTCCGCCAAACACTAGCGGCTTTGTTTTATCGTTCACTGATCATGTCGAAGTTTGTGCCTGAAAAAGAACATTTGCGGGACGCATTGCTTTTATGAAGTAATCAAAAGAAAAAGGCTGTTGAAAGCCAGCGTTTGCTGGTAGAAACATATGGTGAACACGCTCCATCGATTAGAACATGTGAGACATGGTTTCGACAATTTTAAAGTAGTGATTTCAATGTGAAAGACAGTGAGGTAGAACACAAAAGTGCGCAAACGAGCAATTGTAGGAGTGTTTGGATGATGACCCAACTCAATTGGCAAAAACATTAAATGTGTCACAAGAAACAATCAGCAGACTTTTACGAGCAATGGGGAAGATCAATAAACAGGGTAAATGGGTTCCACAAGATTTGAATAAACGTCACATGGAAAATTGCAGTCACTTGTGAAATGCTGCTTCAACGCCACGAATGAAAATCCTTTTTGTATCGAATTGTGACGGGTGACTAAAAATTGATTTATTTTGAAAACCCGAAGTGGAAAAATCGTGACTTTCACCTGACGAAGCCGGTCCTTCAACACCACGGCCAAATCACTTCGGCAAGAAGACCATGCTTTGTGTCTGGTGTGACCAGAGCGGTATTCTGTATTATGAACTCTTGAAGCCCGGCGAAACCGTTAATGCAAAACGCTATCGCCAACAAATGATTATTTAAATCACGCATTGATCGAAAGACGACCGGAATGGGCCAGAAAACATGGCAACGTGATTGTGTTACACGACAATGCGCCATCTCACACAGCAAAACCAGTGAAAGACACCTTGAAATCGCTTGGACGGGACATCCTTCCGCACCCGCCGTACGCCCCAGACCTGGCGCCATCTGACTATCGCCTCTTCGCATCAATGGGGCACGCGCTCGCAAAGCAGCACTTCAGCAATTTCGAAGAAGTTGGAAAATGGCTCGACGAATGGTTTCAGCAAAAGAGAAACAGTTTTTCTGGCATGGTATTCGTATATTACCTGAAAGATGGGTAAAATATATGCCAAGCCGATGGCCAATGTTTTGAATAAAACAAAATTAATTTCCCTTGAAAATTACGTGTTTTCTTTAACAAAAAAACAGCAAAAACTTATGCATACACCTTGTAAAAGGTAAAATAACAACTTGCAGTGGACGTCCCGATCGATATTCATCATTTGTTTATGCACGACCACGTTTAAATTCATTTACCCAATTGAATGCCTGAACTGACAAACATCACAAGTCCACCTTTTTCGTATTTTGATTTTACTGTTTTTCGGCATCTATGTTCCAATATTAACCACTTCCATAACATTACATCTTAACTCAAACTATAAAAACTTTTTTAAACAAAATTATTTCAGTTGAATAGAATAAGATCCCAACTCCTTGGACTATATTTGTTCCTCATGAAAAATTAAATACTCCGATGGACTTGGGATGTTTTGCAATTCAGGTCTTCAATTGTAAACAGTCTCAAATACAGGAGAAAATTTGCCATGGAATTCATTCAAATAGGATTTGATCTATTTCGGTTTTAAGATTTTTAAATAAAAATGTTTAATGACCGCACGAAATTCATTTATTTCATTATTTTATATAATAATATATAGAATAAATAAGCAACGTTTGTTGCTTCAATCGACTACGAAAATGCAACCACGTGCATTTTCTATCTTCAAAGTATCAATCTCAATTCTTCAAAATATAGCACTCTCATTATTTTTAAACAATTCGAATCATTATCGAATATGAGAGTTCGATATCTACTTTTCTACATAAAACTCTCACGTAATATTTGTGAACAAACTTGTAAATTCCTACTATTGCAAACATTACTTATAATACGCGTTTGCACTACACTTAAATGCGCTTGGATACAGAAGGAAAAATAATATGTTTTTAAACATATAATCAAACTTTAACATTACATATGATGACGAAAATAAAAAAAAGCAACAGTCTTACGAAATTACAATTTCTGCATAACTTTTTATAACACTCTTTGTACCTCACGAACGTACTCTGTCACTGTACAGTAAACCAAACCTGCTTCAATCAGACCTGGATCTTGACCTTCGCTTACTCTTTAAAATGACATTCCTTAAACTCTAGGAGTTAATTTAAAAAAACAATGTTCCCTGTCCAAAAATCCCTTTTTGTTATGATTTCAACGGTTTTAATTTGAGCCGTAGCTTCATGTATATCTTGGACTGTTTTTATTTTCTAAACATTTTGTATTTCTTCTAGACAAGTGTGCCCATAATATTATTCGCTATCAAACACCAACATCAAAGTTTCACTTCCCGGAGAAACATCCCTAAGATACACTGTAAAAAAAATGGCAAATTCCTTTAAGCAAAAATTATATACCATCTTCACACTCAGGATAAGTCACAGTATCCCTCATTCAAAACATTTTATTAAGTACCACAAATCTTCTCGGTGGCATTAGTCAAAATCTCGTTGCACAATCTGTTGCATGTATCTTTGACACAAGCTCTTGTTTCTTCTGCTTCTACTACAGGCTGCAGTTGAATGAGAATCACGAGGTAGGTGGTTATAGCACCGACAATCTAAGAATGAAAATAGTATGTAATGTTTGTAAGTAATATGCATATTAAACAAACGTAGGTAAATGTAGGAGAAACATAAAATTCAGTTAAAGAAAAACAAAGCTTTCTGACAAGGCTGAATTGTTTAAAAACAAGGTCATGTTGTCATAATATCCAAACTTTAGCTGTTCCATCTGTTGACAATTAATTTACTATGTTAATGTAAAAATTATGTTTCTCTACAATGTTATTTCGAAACCCTTGAAACAATTAAGTGAAAGTGGTTGTTTCACCTTTGCTCTATATTATGTTTCCTGTAAACAAAAACAAATGGAATTTGTTCCGTTCAAAAAAGCATTTTTAAAAATTACGTATCAAAATATCACATACTATTACCAAGAAGGATTCTTAAAAATAATCGAATTTGCATTATTATTCGAAAACATAATATTGTTGATACGCTATTTAATAAACCGTCTTTAAGGAGGTACATCTTTAAGAAATTCAGAAGGTCTTTGGATTGCTAACTTTTTCCTTATATTTTTCACAGGTGATTACGTAATGTTCACAAATTTATCTTCGTTTCTAATCCCGTATCAAATTTAAAGTTACTGCCGAACTAAAAGTTCTATAATGGTATTATTATGACTACTTGGGACAAACAACGTAGTCTTTTCAAGACTCAGAGTTCTCAACACAACCAAAGAATTTGAGAATTAGAACATTGTAGTTTGCTACTTACGAGAAGAAGTATATCTGCTTCTTGTTCACTTTTAAGACTAAGAAGCAAGGTTTTCCAAGTGTCACAACCGGATTTTCTTGAAATTTCTGCAGGTAATAAAGGGTCAGAAAATGAAGGACCCGTACTTTTTTATATCGGCCAATGTGGCGGTTTAAGGGGGCAAAGCCCCCCTAAAGTACGAAAAGATGAAACTGAGACAACTGTTAACAAGGTAATAACTACCAAAGTACACTGCAGATTTGTTTGAAACGTCTGCAATGGAGAAAGAAACAATAAGTAAGAAATACGTATTTTATGATATAGGCCTAAGTGGGGATTGAAGGGGCTAAAGCCCCCCCCCTAAAGTTCGAACAGAGGGCATTGAGACAACTTGTAGGCAATCCATAATTACCAACGCACACTGCAGATTTGCTTGAAACTTCTGCAGTGGATGAAGAAACAAAAAGTAAGACAGACGTGTGTTTGGATATCGGCTAACGTGGGGCTTGAAGGGGGTAATTGCCCCCTAAAGTTTGAACAGAGGGCATTGAGACAACTGCTAGGCAGGCCATAATTACCAACGCACACTGCGGATTTCCTTGAAACTTCTGCAGTGGATAAAAGAGTGAAAATTACGACATAAATACTGTTTGCATTGGCGGCCATCGAAGTTAAGAAGGTACAGATATCCCTAAAGTCGAACGTAGTGATATATATTTTTTGATATCCATAAGGACATACTCCGTGTACGTAATGGAAAATGAGAGACCCATATTGGCTAATCTTGCAAACAAAACACCGAAATTCTAACACTGGGTGTGATCACTGGGATGTTTGTAGACTCTATAATAAGTACAGCCCGTTAAAAGGAATCATGCCAATCTGCGAGATTATATATATGAGTACAATGTACATATGTTTTACACTGTACTGCAGAACTTTATCTGACATGCTTGAAATAAAAACCAGAACATAATGGATATATATTGCGTGCAGAATCACCCTTTACTAAAGTTTCCGCGTCTAAAAGGAATGTGGTGGTAAATTCAGAAGAAAGAAGATCATAAATACAAATACACTACAGAGAGATTTATTACTCTTTATACGATAAGAACCCACGTATGCAATTTATACATAATATCGATCTCATCGTTATGGGAATGTTAATGAATATAAGTGTCACAGAAGTGACAGTCATGGAAGAAATGTTTAAGCAGCAGAATGATTGCTTGCACCAAGCACACCTTATGATTGCAACAGCTCCACATATATAGGTGCATCCTTGTTGAAACAGTAATCGACGGGTGTCTCGAAATGTGGTGGATGGTCTGTAAGATATCCAGCTTTGTACCATGCATACTGCAAGGCATGCTGAAACCGTGGAGACGAAAACTGGCGATGTATAAGTGATTGTAATTTAATAATGCTGTTCCGAGCATGCAAATTTAACTCATATCCTTGTAATATCACTGAATCCAAGAACCGACAAACAAACTGCTTCCACAGCCGAAAACCATATACATCGAGTGGTTGTAACTCACCTGTGTGTCTCTTTGGCATCATACGTAATGTCATGTCTATCCCATCTGGCTTGACTTCCTGCACAGTCCGCTCACAGTGCCCGGTTCATGAATCTAATAGCAGCACACTATTGTTGTTTGTGTGAGGAAAGTACACATCCTGCACCCACAGACGAAAGTGTTTTTTAGTAAGCTTGCCTGAACGTGATGCCACTACATACACATTTGCAGTCTTGTACACGGGGACCAAAGTTGCCACTGGGTTCCTGTAAGACCATGAATAAAGGTGAAAGTAACTCGCCATTTGCAGAGATAATAGGTTGTATGGTGTAGCTGTGAGTTGTTGAACTCACACATTGCACAACTACTTCGACACGTTTTGAGCCACGCAACGCAACGACCACTGTGAATCTCTAGCTGAAAACCACTTTGGTCCGAATTAAATACATGATCAGCACCAACGGCGGTAATGTCATTCTCTTCCAGGAGAATGAAGTTGTGGATGTGTGGTGTCTCATCTGGGGTGTCTCCGACTCGTGAATGTGTGACAAGTTTGGTAACTTTACTCGAAACAATATTGTGGGCCCGTTTCAACGCCCACAGCCACGTTTTTGAATCAGTGAATGATGCAAGGTTATGATCCTGACTTGCTTGGAGAACCCACCGCTGCAGATCTATATTATGCACTGGTAAGTGTGCAGCTATTGTAGTTTGAAAGTTTTGAAGCACAGTACGTGATACTTCACGCAATTTGTCTCTGCGTGTTCCGCCCGTAGAGACTTGCTTTTCCCAGCGGTACAACTGTTTTCGAGACGTTACCCTCGCGTAACTGTCTGTAACGAGAGTCGCTTTTTCCCCACGCTTCCAGAATTCAACTGCTTTCCTCTTGTACTCCAAGTCCACAGACTCACCACCAGTATCACCACATGTCCTCAATACTCTCGTCGCACAGTTTCCTCGTAAGGTTCATCCTCTTCTCCCGAATCGGTGATGGCGTTTGGTTCCATCATATCTTCAGCGACATCGAGATACACAGTGATGTCTTCGCCGTATATTGGTATTGCTCCTTCCATAGCGTCGTTGATCTTATCCCTCAGAATATTTGCAAGGTGTGTCTCTGCCCTGTTTGTAGGCGTTTCGGCAATGTCCACCATAAAAAAAATAGGCGAAAAGCAGACGAATAACATTGATTGCGTTTAGAAGCATTTTGGATATTTCCCTACAGTTTTGGCACAGTAGTAGCAATAACCAATGACTAAAATTCCCCTTACTGTTTTTATATCTATGTCGTTCAATAAACATGTCGTTGATGCTTGGAAAGATGTTTACTCTGGCGTCTTTTTTTTTATCACTTCGAGATAACATTCCACTTTTAATACACGTATCGAAGACAAAACGAGTTACATTTAGCTCCCACGTGGAATGCTATCCAATGTATGGTAGGCATGATATCTTATCGTGTTGTCGTTCTGCACTGTTCGTGATTATCGTATAAGTTCTAGCATCGTATGATGTAACCTTGTTTTCAAAACCCAAGACATTTCTTTACAAAACAGGCACAAAGGACAAGGCCATTCAACGTAACGAATTACAATCGTATCTCTCACCTTGGCCAATATTTACGTGAGGCTAATATTTACTCTCTACATTGCATTGTATCAGTTTCCAAACAATCAAGATTGCGCATTTATCCTATAGGATTCGGTGGCACGTGTCACATTACACAATGCCAGAATATTTAAAATTTATGGGCCTCTAACCCCTATTAATACACTAGACTTACATAATTTATATCCCGTTATCAGCTGCAGACTTTTGAAGCAACTGGACAGTGTGCTTCGGTAGTTACGGTTTTGAAAAACATTGTCTCTTTGTCCTGTGTTACACTGGGGGCATTTGCTAAATTCAAACCCCACGTTGGCCGATATACAACAACACGTCTGTCTTACTTTTTGTTTCTTCATCCACTGCAGACGTTTGAACCAAATCAACAGTGTGCGTTGGTAATTATGGCCTGCCTACCAGTTGTCTCAATGCCCTGTGTTCGAACTTTAGGGGGCAATTACCCCCTTCAAGCCCCACGTTAGCCGATATCCAAACACACGTCTGTCTTACTTTTTTGTTTCTTCACCCACTGCAGAAGTTTCAAGCAAATCTGCAGTGTTCGTTGGTAATTATGGATTGCCTACAAGTTGTCTCAATGCCCTCTGTTCGAACTTTAGGGGGGGCTTTAGCCCCTTCAACCCCCACTTAGGCGTATATCATAACGTATTTCCTACTTATTGTTTCTTTCTCCATTGCATACCTTTCAAACAAATCTGCAGTGTACTTTGGTAGTTATTACCTTTTTAACAGTTGTCTCAGTGTCTTCTTTCCGCACTTTAGGCTTTGCCGCCTTAAACCGCCACGTTTGCCGATATAATAAAATACGGGGCTTTCATTTTCTGACCCTTTATCACCTGCAGGAGTTTCAAGAAAATCCCGGTGTGACACTTGGAAAACCTTGTTTGTAAGTAAAATAAAACTGTGGTTGTTTTGTAATAATGAAACGTAATCTCGAGCTGCCACTGACTTATTGAGTTAGCTGGCTGGCTAGGTCTGTTGAAAGTTCATTTTAGAACTTGATTTTGAAATATTACTTTGTGGGAATTCTTACGTTTTTTATATAGAAAATGTTTGGTGTTACAAAAGAAAAAAATGTAATGGAAAGCAATTACAAAGTCCATGTATGCTTTGGACGTAAAGTTTTCGTTTTTGAATAACAGGAGTTCTAAGTCGAACGTATATAATCAACTTTTCCTGGTTTTCTTTAAAAAAAATATAGAAAAGAAAGAACCAAAGGGAAGAACTTCCATTCTTCCAGGTTACATATAGAATATTCGTGATAATTTAACATGTGAATCATTCTGTAAATGAGTGGCAAATATTTGCAGGAATAAAATAGCAAAATCGTGTTGTATCTTTACAGTTTAGTGCATGTGATTGTTTTCTTTAAATACACACACACACACATGCTTCCTCTTTGAAAACAGGCTGATAGATTTACAAAATGTATGCAGAGGAGTGTGCTTTGTATTCTGAAATCAAAATACTTCTCAGCAGCATTCCGAACAGTTTTTCTTTTAGATCAAAACTTTCATAATTTCAAGTATAAGTTAGATCGGCTTCTATTTACCATAATATCTATAAACTCTTCAATGAATCAAGGTAACCGTTGTAAACATACTTTGTCATAGAACATTTTATTCTTGACATTCTAATAAAATCAAAAAGACAAGGTCAACCATCGCAATACCAAAAATAGTTCGAATATAAATACCTAAGTATATGCAACCAGTTTCTACTTTACTTTTTGTTGAAAGATTCGTTTGTTACTAAAATTTGAAAATTCCAAAATATTTATGGGATAAATATTTCAGTTGGAAGAACTTCAGCGTATGGTTTTCCTATTCCCTGCACTCCATGTATTTGGTAAAATCATCTTTCTTTCACAAGTGGAGGTAACAATAACGTACATACTAATTTCATTTGAGCTTTCAGTGAGTTTAACGAGGGTAATGGGAAATGTTGCTGACACAAAAGAGAAAAGTAATGAAAACGCCATTTATGCTTTGGACATAAATGTATTCGCTTTTGAATTACAGGAGTTCCAACTCGAACTTATATAATCAAATTTTACGAAGGTAACTGACATTAATACTTTTTCTTCAATCTTAAAAAGTGCATCAGATAAAATTCAGTTTTGATTTAATCCTTTCAATTGGGTACATCTTTAAAAGCAAATTCTTATACCATTTTCCTTTCTAACGCACACGTATATACAGGGCGTTGCTCAATATCACTGACAAACCTACCTCACGAAATTCCTGACATAAAATGTTTCCTTACTGACTTACTTATGGTTTACGGAACTCGCAAATTCATGGCCGCAGTAACAAACGTTCGCCATAGAATTCTATTATGACCAAGATCAAGGAAGCGTTCGTAACAAACACATACTTCTCGAAGAAACCTTCTAAAATTACCCTCCCAAAGTAGTTCCGGTGTTCCTAATAGTTTCTTTTCCTCCGCTTTAACAACCACGATGAAATATAATCTTCATTTCTCCCCATCCGAGCTACATGGCCTGCCCACCTTAGTCGCCGCGATTTCGTTATTCTTGCAATATTGGGTGAGTCGTAAGGTCTGTGAAGTTCTTCATTATGCAGTGTTTCCCATTTCTCAGTCATCCCGTCCCGTTGAGGCCAGTGTATCTTTCTCAAAACCTTATTCTCATACACACGTTATTTAAGTTCATCTGCTAGGATCGTACTCCAAATTTCGCAACCCAAAAGTATTTCTGGTAGAATAACCGCTCTCCATATTTTCAATTTGAGATCTCTTCATATTATTCGCGAGGTTAGGAATTACTGGATTAAGTAAAATAATGCCATACCCGATTTTAAGCGACTTTTTATTTCTCCCGTGACCTCGTTTTTGCGTGTTATATATCCCCCTAAGTGCTTAAATTTGTTTACTTTCTCGACGTTCTCATTCTTAACTATGACGTATCTATTTCCTTAATTCTCAGTGTTTCAGCTCGTTATCATGTATTTTGTTATCTCTATGTTTACATATAGACCTACTTCATCGCAAGCTTCTACTAAGACATCGGTGTTACTGAGATGTTCATCTACTCGTCCCCATTTAAATCTACATCATGATCTTACCAGAATAGTTGATTGAAGCTATTCAATGTTGATCTTTTTTTGTGCTCTTTTATTTTCTGAATCGCACATCCAAAGGCAAATTTGACAGTAATGGTGGCAAGCAATCACCTTGTTTCAATCCTTTCGAATCTCGAAAGTATCTGACATATTATTACCTATCCTTTCTCTGAGTATGGGGTCGCTTAGTCAATCCTCACTAGTTGAACATTTTTATCTTGAATTCAAAAGTGTTGCAGGGTATGGTATAGCTTTTCCTTTTGTTAGTCACATGCTTTCTGAAAATCAATTAATAACTTGTGAACAATCCAATTGAATTCCATTTCCACTCCAAGATTTGCGTCAAGGCCACAATCTGGTTCAACGTCGATCTATTTCATGTAAACCCACATTGGTGACCTCCAATCCCTATGTCCACTTTTTGACGAATTCAAGTTTTCACCGAATTTTATATATTTAGATGTAAGGTCACCGTTGAGTGTAGGAAAGGCTTTTCTACCTGCAATAATAGGCGAGAAACTCGAATATGAAGTTTCCGTTGAGTGTAAAAGGGTCCTATGTCCAGGACATGAGGCTATTCTGCACTCAACAGTTGGTACTTCTGTATTATAATATTCAAAATTTGATATCCTGTTGGAGCAAGAATAGACAATTTATGTTGCTGAACATTACATCAGTATGGATTTTTTTTTTACAATAATAGTTTATTATCATTTTTGTATGTTTTCATTAATACGTACTTCTCAGCAATTCTTTACATTTAGGAGTACTTCGTGTTTACATGTCTTTCTTTCCCAACAATACAGTGGTTGTAACTGTGCGCTTTGGTTCTCATTACAATATATAAACAAGTACAAAATAGATACGTTTCCCCTCTACCTGTTGATTGCAGAAAGGCTCCAAGACAAAGTCCAAACATAATAATTAATTATTTCCCAGTTGTTAATAACCTTACATTGTTGATTCTGTACCTCTTATTATCTACTAGTGTAATCTTTCGTATGACAGTAGTCGGCCAACAATATATGACTGATGCAATAGTGTATACAGATTCCTTTTTCATTTCTCTCAAAACTAGGTAAAATTGACATAGGGCAATCATCGATTGTTTGATCTACGTATAATATGCTTAGGCAAGTTACCAGGATATTACTCAGTACTATGTAACATGTTGGGAGTAATGAGGTTCAAACATAATTATTAAAGTCCTTTTTACAGCTTTTTTATAAACCGGAACTATTATTTTCCATTCCTTTTCAAGCTCCTCCTTTTCTTCATATAACACTCACCAATTTATGCAGATCCCAGATTAGTGCCGTTCCTCTCGCTTTAATTAGTTCGTCTGGAATATTTCGTATATGACTGGTGATTTTAAAATTTTCAATTTCTTTACCGACATTTCGACCTTGGTCTCGCTAGGTTCAGTGCCCATGGATCTGCTGTATAGTCTTAAAATTCCTCCATTTGTTCTCCGTTGGTAACATTAAAAAGTTTGCGCACATCGATAATTTTAGTCGGATCCGCTTGAAGATCTCCGCGTTCCTCTGTAATCATCCTTACTCTAGGCTGGTAACATTTCCTTAACAAGTTTAACCCTTCGTAAAAACTTCGTATGTTATTTGTCTTGCTATTTTTCTCTCTCTCCTACATCTTCTGCGTCAGATATTCTCGTTTTTTTTTGTTTCTGATTCCCTCTGTGGCGTTAAGCTTCGTGTTACCGTAGTGATTCGTATTTGCTTCGCTTTTGTTTCTTACACATCGTTCTGTAACAGTGTTTTATACAATGCATAAATTATATCCAATACTTAGCATAATAGATGGCGCTCCAGTTAGCAATTTTAGTAATTTTTTTATATATATTTTAAAATAAATCTTGATATTACTTAACTGACAATATAAATAGAAAGGTATTGCAATCATCTTGATATTAACTAATGTTTCCTTTCATAACTATATGATTATGTAAATGAGCAGACATTATAATTTAATGAATGCTTCACTATAAATCGAACGATCATGTACCTACTGTTAGATCGTTGCAAGAAGTAGTTTATTGCTTTTGTGACAACAAAGCAAGTATTCTTACGTAGAACGTGATTTTCATTATTCAACGAGTTCTATTCAACTTCAAGGATTCCCCAAGTGCCCGCTTCTCCAACTAGGAGCGGAACTTGGAGTGGAATTTAGTTCTATTGTGGGCAACATTAGCCTTTTCACCGTCCTTTCCAGAAGTCAATTGTGGACTACCGTATCTCACTTCGAGATACGGAATCGTTTATACTGCTACATCCTTCACAGCCTGCAGAGGACCTGAACCACTAGCTCACCATTTCTATTTCACAAAGTGTGGGCTGTGGACGACCGTTTCTCTTCGGAAAACGTTATTATCATTGAATGTCATAAAGAAAACGGAAAAATCCCGATATGAACCGATATCACATATGAAAGTAATAACGAAGGAAATGAAGATCCGCATGAGGGAAACTCGAAACGAAATGACAGAGGCTCGGAATGAAGTGAGGCAGTTGATGGAAAGGTCCAACGTCAGTTGGAAGAACATAGAAACGAGACGATGTCACGATTATAAGAAACTCGAAATGAAATGCAAGTTGGATACAAAAATGGAATTAAACAATTAAGAAATAAAGTAGCAGGTAGATGAGATCAGAAATACGTGTGAGGAGACCGCAGTGACTTTGAAAGGAGACATAGCGAGATTTTACGACCAAGTTAAGGAATGGAAGGAGGCTGTTGACGGTGATATAAAAGAGTACGAGAGCGCGTCGAACAGATGCAAGTGGAACAACATAACATTCAAACTAAAATAGAAGTGGTAAAGACCTTAATCACCGAGAAATGTATAGAGATTGAGGATCTTGTTAACGTTGCCCGAGCCGCCAGCAAGAAATGCACGGAAATTTAAGAGGCTAGGAGAAAACCCGGGAAGACGCCGGTACCTTTCTATAAATTAGCCTGGATGAAGTGGAAGATGTTAAGAAGCGCATGTCCGCCTAGGATACTGAATTGGTGATTCTCAGAGGAATGCTATTAAATAGGAATGATGATTCTATTCGGCCGAGCGGATTCGTTCCGGAAATACAGCACATTATGAATCCGCAACTTGACAATGACACACATCAAGGCAGATGAGTTTCGATTGAAGAAGGAAGGTTTCGATTGAAGAAGGATTGGAAAAGAAGAAGAGAGTCTCCCACTGCAATTCCATAGGTCAGCCACGTTTGAGGGAACTTGAAAAGGTCACAACAATGGTCTCCAGATGAAGAAAGTGGATTCTCGGATTGTAATAGTGGATCCAGTCAGGAGGGAACAAAGGAGCTTGAATACAAAGGCTTGTTCAAGCGTGAACAAAGAGGAGGACCGCGTCGTCGAAGAAATGAAGTGAAAGAAGAGAGATGGAGCCATGGTTCTGAGACATTCTCCCGAATACGTCTTTCAGAACTCAAACCCTTCACGTGTTATACGTCTGAACACGAAGAAGCTTTCCTAACCCAATTCGAGCGGGTTTCTGATTTCGTGAGGGTTACTCCAAATATGTTTTTGGGGATTCTCCCATTCGTTCTGCAGATCCAAGTATATTCTTGGTTCTAATTGAACGTTCACCGGTTTGACACGTATCAAACTTTCCGGCGGATGAGTTTACTTATGCGAGGTTGATCCGGCTCATGACTATGCCCTTCAACGGTAAAACAGACAGTTTTGAACTTGTCGTGACGTCTCGGTATTGTAAAATCTGGTATTTGTAACCCGTGAGCAGCGAAATCAGACTTGTAGTTCATTGAATCCACTCTTACCAGTACTGTTCAAGAGGCAGTTGGTGACAGTTAGAAACATGATCTACCCGGATATGTTAGAATCCATCCGCAGTTTGAAGCTACTACATGATACCCTAGAATCGGAGAAAGCTTCTACAACAACTCAGTGTGGGGACTTCCGTATGGAAGAGAAGGCCAGTGAACATCAACGAAGTCAACGTCAAAGAGGAAGCCACGATGATGGAGACTTCGAGAGCAGACGTCTCATTAAAAAGAACGAGAGGTCGACATTTTCACGCTTTGATAACTGCAAGAGATATTTTAAATGGAATCAGTCAAGAAGGTTTAAGAATCGGTCGTTTAAGGATAATAGATATCGACAACATTCACCAAAAAATGGGACGGAGCGAGAAAGGACAACGCCAGGTGACTCATGAAACGGATGTATTGCTAGTGAGGGTGGAGTCACTCAGGCAACTCCAGATCTCTCTCATCCAACTGTGTCAACAACTAAGAAACATGCCTTCCTCGGGGGTCGGAGAGACGAATTACTTTCATGCTATAACCACCCTACATTCTCTGATTTGCCAACCACCGTCGGTGATTACACATGGTTAGCTTATCCGCTTTTGGATCGGATCGAAATATTAGAATCAGTGCCAACCATATTAATAATTGACAACTAAATTTAATTAATACTAGAGATTCGTACAACTTGATTTACGAAGAAGAAAATCATAGGCAGAAACACGTACCCTCCAGCGTTGTGGCCGTCAAGACGTTAGGTCACGAGACCAATGCTCTTATATATAGCGACGCTGCTGCTTCACTATGTTCTAAGGAGTTTTGGAATAAAGTGTTCTATGGTTTCCAACTCATAGATGAAACAAGCTAGGAACATCGTCCTAATTGATTATTTTGGTACACGTAGTATAAAGCTCAGTGGGGAGGTGGCAATGCCTGTATGCATCGGCGAAGTTGCGGTGTACTGCCCATTCTTTGTTGTCGCCGTACCCAGCCGGAATTTGTTGTTGGGAAGAGACCTGATGACGTTAACAAATCTCTAGTTAGATTTCTAGAAAGGTACAGTCTGCGTCGAAGTTGACGACCGATGTGCTAGGGATGCCTATTTTTCTAAACGTTCGTATCGACTTTCGTGCGGTGAATGAAGTCAACATTCCCAAACAGACCAACGATAGACAAACACTCGTACCAGATGAATTACGGCAAGACGGGTTGCGAATGTCATACAGAGGATACCCTATTAGGATGTGACCATGCTAAGGATTGCGTATGTGATCACTATATCGTTAAACGAATCTTCATTGGCTGAAATAGTTTGTTGTCTGAGGTAGAGATGGATGAGATGAGATCAAGATGATACTCCTACACAAATGGGTGGTAGGCAGAAGAATTAAACAAAATAATGTGTTGTATGTGCACCAGAGAAACCGCAGCAGAGGCTCCGCCGGCAAGTAGTGTCTCTCAGCTCAGCGATTTAGAAAACGCTATTTCCAAGGTTGACGCTACTGATGATGCCAAACAGAAACTTCTGATCATTTTACAAAAACGGAAGAAAGTGTTCTACAAGTGTCCCGGAAAATTTAAACTTTTCCAATACGCCATCGAAGTGGACACCACCGAACCATTGGTTAAAAAGTCATATCCTCTTCCATTGTAAAACAGAGATCAAATAAGGCGCAAGCTTAGGACCTGGCTAGAACTGGGAATTATAGAGTCAACAGTAAGCAAACATCACCACCCTCTGGCGATCGTAGAGAAAAAGGGTATGAATGAAGCTAGAGTATGTTTAGACCTGACGGAGTTGAACCGTCATACCCCTCTAGTTAATCTCAAAGTAGAGAAACTGGATTATCTGTTTTCAAAATTCAGCGGAATGAGATACGAAACGTCTTTGGATCTGGTAGTCCTACTTGTAAGTAGAAGTGACGAAAGGATCTAGAGATATCCTGTCCTTCTCATTTGAAGGCAGGATGTATATGTTCACTAGAGTTATTTATGGATACCGAGATAGAAGGGCATGTTTAATAACAGCTTTGCAAAGAGTTTTAGGGACTGACTTAATACGCAAACTCGTCGTCTCCATCGATTATATCCTTATCTCAGGTCGCGATCCCGAGGAACAAATGCAAATATTGGGTGAGGTTCTAGCTAAATTCGAAGCTGCTGGAATGACCTTGTAATACTAGTAGATGCTTCAACCGCCGGGACTGCTGCGATCCTGATGCAAGAGCAGGATGGTCACGAAACCGTAATAAGATTATTGGGGAAAGTCTTAAACCTTGTGAGACTCATCACACGATCACAGATATTGAGATGTTGCCCAACGTGCTATCGATCCGCAAGTGGAGGAATAGACTGTTGGGTCACCACACTATTGTGTATACCGATCACCAAACCTTGGAGCATTATAAAAAAATCAAGGTTTGGAAATGCCGGTTATACCGCTGGTGTCTCGAGTTACAAGATCTGGAATTGCCAATTGAGTACGTACCGGGAGTCACCACCATCGTAGCAAACACCCTTTCACGAATCCCTAATCATGTTGCTCCGAAAGCCATCATAATTAACCAGTGTAATTTCCAGAGATTTGGACAATATCACACTTGGAGACTGGATCCGATCGAAGCGAGAGGACATTAACATTAGGGAGCTTATTGGGCTTTATCATACTGGAATGAAAGTTCCAGGAACATCAAGAAGTTTTACAAGGTCGAGAAGGATCTACTCCTAAAGTGTGATTTCGACGTGACCACCAAATGGAGGATAGTAGTCCCGTCCACCCTGATTCGTACGATCTTGAGAAATCATCGTGACGAAAGAGGGCATTTCGGGTGCAGTAGGACTCTCTCGCTCGTGATGGAAATCTTCTACTAGGATTCGACGTACGATGATGTGCGAAGGTACGTAAGAAACTGCGTGGTTTGCTAACGGAGTTAGCCGGACGCCCATCCCCCTTCTCATAGGGTGGAGTCAGCTGAAGCAAAGGGATTGAGAGATATTGTGTCCATGGACTTCGTCGGGAAATTACCAACGTCGTCGGATAACTGTTCCTACCTCTGTGCCATGCTTGAAGCTTGACATATTCAGCAGATATCTGGTTGCGTATACGGTGAGGAATGCTACCGCGCGATCACCAATTCGATGCGAAGAAACGCACTTTGTTCATCTAGGGGTATCCAGAGCACCGCTCTGTGACAATGGGCCTTGATTTCGATCTAAAAATTTGCAAAACAATGGGTAAATGGGGAGTAAAGATCTATTTCGTGACCCCATACCATCTGCAAGCCAATCCAGTATAACGCCTGCATAGGAAAATTAACCAATGTGGCGAATGTTGTGCGAAAACAGCCATAGTTCTTGGAGAAGGGCAGTTAATGAAATAGATTTTTTTGTTAAATTACAACATAGTTGACAGTTTTAATTTCGCTCCAGTACAGACTCTCCTCAATGAGAAGCGCCCGACACCTGTACTGGAAAGGCTTGGCCTTCAGATATCACATTCACTTACTCACTGGGACGAGAAACTACTCATGATCAGCGAAATGCGGCGATCCCAGAAGCAAAGACTAGGCAGACAAAGCAGAGAGATGGTAGTAGGTTTCGAAGAGTTCCTTGTGTTCCTGAGGACTTACCCCAAGAGCGATAGGGCCTTCGGCGTCATTAAAAAGATGTTTTACCTGTACGCTGGTCAATACCTGTGTTGTAGCAAGCCCAGCCATAAAGTAGTTCGTCTGATCGATCCAGATTCTGGAAGGGACTTAGGCACTCATGCAGAAGAATAGTGTAAAATGTGGACTCCTTCGTCTGATATCGATAAGTTATGGATAAAGTTTTACCCTCTAACACGGATGTATTAAGCAACGGTAATGGATAGTGAGTGGACAGAATAGTACTAATATCTGTCCACACATAGACACCAGATGTGAAAACCTAAGGGCGAGTGATGAGATTGTTGTCGCGCTTGTTGTACATATGTATATAGGTTATTTTTTCTCTTTCCATTTTCTTACAATTTTGTATGTTTGTATGTATAATTTGTATGTTGTGCGTGATAATGTATATAGTGTAGTGCAGGGCTTGTCAACCTGGGGTGCGCGACCCCCAGGCGAGTCGTGACATATGTGCAAGGTAATCGCGAGGAGAGGTGTAAATATCAATTTAACTAGGATTTTGTAAGTTAAAACTAATTAATTAAAAACAAATGTTTTGTTTTTCTTGCTGTTTTTATCATTACTAAATATAATGTAGTTCGTTGAATAGTTTTGGATAATATAATTAGGATGTGTATTATAAAATACAGATAATAAACTTTTATGTTTAGAAATGAAAAGCAAATATACACAAAATAAAATAATTGTGAATCGCCGGCTAGAAGAATGATAAAATGGGATCTCGGAATGAAAAGCGTTGAGATACGCTGGTTTGGTGACTTTATGAAGGTATGATTGCAGAGACTGGTGCAAGAGATTAAAACTTTGAAATACAGACTTAGCTATATCCAATTTGATATATACGAGCATATACACAAGTCACGCAATTGTGTATGTATATCTTCGGGTTTATTCTGAATATTTCTGAAGGGTAGAGTGCCAATTGCTCGGAGTGAAGATCGGGCGCGTCATGTAACAATGGTGAACAGCAACCTATCCATAAAGCTTTAATTTACTAAGTATAAATTGTATCCAATAGTTAGCATAAGAGATGGCGCTCCAGTTAGCAACATTTGGTAATTTGTTTTTTATTTTTCATATATTTTTTAAATGAAATTTTGAAATCATTTAACTGACAGTGTAAATAGGATTGTATTGCAAATATCTTGATATTAACTAATGTTTCCTTTCATTATTCTTTGATTATGTAAATGAACACCCATTATAATTTAATGCATGCTTTACTATAACTCGAACAATCATGTATCCTCTCGTTAGATCGATGCAAAAAGTAGTTTATTGATTTTGTGACAATAAAACAAGTATTCTTACGTACAACGTGATGTTTATTATTCAAGGAGTTCTCTTGAACTTCGAGGGGTTCATAAAGCATCCGCTTTTCCAGTTAGGAGCGGAACGTGGAGTGCAATATACGTCCTATCTTGGGTAACTTTACCTTTTTTCACCTTTCTATCTACAAGTTAACTGTAGATGACCGCTTCTCACTTCGAGGTACGGAATCTACTATAGTTCTTGATCATTCCCAACCTGTGCGTCGTGGTCGACCGTTCCTCTTCGGAGGACCGGAACCAGGAGAACATCATCTCTACTTCACAACCTGTGGGCCGCGGGCGACCGTCTCTTCGGTGGAATGGAACCAGTAGCTCATCTTCAGCTGCACATGCATCTTCACCTGCAACCTTTCTGAGTGACCGTCTCTTCTCCTCGCATTCTCTTCACTACACCTTGTCTCCCAACGCCGTGCTTCCGCGCTGTGTTGCTGAGACCAACATCCTAGTGGACTGTTGCGCTTCCCTTGCTTGTTTCCTGTCCTCATGGTGCTTAAGGCTTTCGCCCTCAAGCTAAGGCTTGTTTTTTGCGGTTTATTCTCACCTTTGCTGCTCTTACACTCAGATTATTTATCGTTTAACTTCGAATTTCACTTGTTTTGACCCTCACTTTTGTGATTACTATCTGAAGGTCGATGTCTCCTTTCGCTCCTCTGTAAAACCTAGCGACCATTATGTTGGTGTGTCTTCGCGTAAATACTAATACGTGATCAATCTGTTTGAGAATTTTTCACTCCGGAGATATAAATATTTATTTGTGTTCAAATGATATTGTTTACTAGTAAGGGAAGTTCGTAAACTGTCGGGGTTCACAGATGTTTCGTTCCGGCACCTTAGGCTGCGGAACCCGTGGGAAAAGGAACTTTAGAGAATAATATATCCAACATTATAAACAGTAGAACTGCAGTTGGGGTCAAGGTACATTCTAAGACTTCAAACCTGCTCCATCCAAAACTATGTATTTCAAAATTGTGCAGCGGATGGGCAAGGGATTCCTCAAAAGAAGTAGGTTTTTCCCATTCATTTTTCGGATTGAATGTGGGTTCAAATAAGCACGTGCAAGACGTATTTTCGTTTGAGTACAGATGATAAACGTACTCACTAGCATATTACTGGACAATAACAGTCTGTTTTAGTGATAAAAACGTACCACAAACATTGCTTGAAATGAATGCAATTTACTCCTGTTTGTTATGTTTCAATGTATCAAAAAATCTTTCCAGGAAGGGAATGTGTTTGAGATATCAACGTGCCGCAAACAAAATATTGTTACTTGCTGGAAGATTTTCCCATTCATGCGTATTTGGAACCTTCATTATTTCAAAGCATTTCTGGGAATCTCCTTCTTCCTTGGGCACCAATTGCAAAATGTTGGAATATGCATTTTTGGATAATGCAGATTTGAAGTCTTTGAGGGTAAAGTACAACCCCCAGTTCTAGTGTTCATGGAAATACCATATTGTATTGAAATATTAAGTTCTACGGTTCGGCAGCGTATAACGCCGAAACAAAGCATTTGCGCAGTCTCGATGGTAATTTGTTTATTTTCATGTTAGGATTTGACGGTGTCGGTGTATAAGGTAAGTTTGTCGGTGTTATCTTGCAACACTCTATAAATGGGGAAGCTATAGGGTTTACCCTGTTTGTCCATCTGTTCCCCTCCACTAGATCTCAGAAACTACAAGTCAGACAGAGACGAACAATACGCTTGGATTCATCTTGCTCTGAAAGGTGAGGAAAACTATCACTTTGACTCTAAATTTGGCAGGTCTCTTTAAATCGCTTAGAACTTTTCTGCCTCTACTCCTTAAATTTCAGGAACTAGAAGACAGACAGCGATGAGTGATACACCGTTTAATTTGTCGTTATCTGAAAGGGTAGGAAATACTATAATTTTGTCTCTAAACGTTGTCATTTAAAATTGCTTTGTTTTCTCCGTCTGTACCCCTTATATCTCAGGAACTACAAATTATACAAAGATGAGCGATTTGCTGTTTGATTCATCATGCACTGAAATGGAGAGGCAAACTATCACTTTGACTCTAAATGTGTCAGATTCTTCAACATTTCTTAGCTTACTCCGTCTGTACCCCGAGAGCTCAGAAACTACAAGCCAGACTAAGATCATTCATACAGTTTGAATTCCTAATTATCTGAAAGAGTGGGGAAAAGTATGACAGTGACATAGATTTTTGGTGTAGTAGTTAAAGGAACATTTGATGTTAAACCGTGGCACTTCTTTATTATATAAGATTGTATAATGTGTGCTTCATATATGTTTTTTATTATTAATATGAAATAACAAATATGAAACAAACCTATATGTTTCTCTTTGGAAAATAATACACCAGATTTGCAACACTAACACATCATTTTATCTCCTAACATTCACCCAGTTTATACAGGTCACCTCCTAGAAACTAAATTTATTTAAAAGTATCGTTTATTGTTTATGGAGAGATATTCGCTTAATTCTTCGTTATAGGAACTCCGCTATTGGTTCCAAATTATAGAATTATATCTTGGGCACGAAAAAACTTTCGACGTGTTTGCCTGGCCTTTCTTCTGTTTTTCTTCTAATGTCAAGAACTCATCTACTAGGTTTAGTCCGCGTGTGGCGAGACATTTTTTATACATCATCAGTGCCCTTTTTTGTGAGTGCGGGAAATAACAAATTAGAATGGGATGAATAAGTCATCATCCAATTTCAGCACAAATTTGCTAAAAGTAATGCTACGTCAAATAGCTATCTTCTTACTTCAATGATGCATACAAAATGAATTATGATTCATAATTTGGTATTACAGTAACTCTGGATTACATAATATATATTATTTCCGAGAAAATTTATTTTTAGGAGTTATTTTGTGCAATTTATGAAAAAGGAAATAATTTGTTACATGTATCGATTTCCATATAACGTCACCCATGGGATAGAGTATTTTCCGTCTTATTTTATTCAACAAATTTCTTTGAAATACGTACCCTTGGGTGGGATGGCATTTTCTAACTACAAAATCTATTACACAAGTAATTGCGATACTTACTGAGAAAAGTAGACTTAGATCCAACGTAAAAAGTCCACATGCAGTGAAGTTTGGCGTCTGATGAAGAATTTGCATTGAGAATAATCGAACCTGTTGATAGGGGAGATAAAAGGGTATTAAATAGCATACAATATTCAATTGTGATTTCAAATATGATTCATTTTCCCTAATATACATTTTGTTTCATTTATCAATCGGGAAAATGCTCGATTATTATCTAAATAATTTTCTGAAAAATTTCGTTACACATTGCCGAGACCAGGATTTAATTCTGCAAGTCTGCTCAACCTTGACCTATACTAGAAACGTGCGATATATAGTTTATTATTAAATTATTGTAATAACTCCTCTAAGGTGATAACATCCAACTTGAGTTACTCTTTCAGGAGTTAAACAGCAAACTTGGGGATGAAAGTCAACTACAGTAGGTATGGGAAAGGAGGGTAAGGGTATGCGGTTGGACTAAATAAGACTCCAGAGACCTGAAGAATTTCGAAGAAAAGTCACATTTATCCTGATATCAACGAGGAGGTTACCAACCGATAAATTTCGAAGACAACGTCACATTTATCCTAGTATCAACGAGCAGGTTACCAATCAATATAAACAGTTAATACCAAAGTTAGTAGAAAACTATTGTAGTAATCTGCCGTAGAGGAGGGCAAGGACCGCTTCAAAAACGAACCATCGTGCCAAGATTGTCGCGTTGGATTTTCTGCAGAAGTCCTACGACGAGCCAACAATATTAGGGAAAAACAGAAGACTACTCCCAAGTGCACACAACCACCAAGGCACATCAGGAGAGACACCCTAGAGGAACGGTTGGAAATCTTGGAAAACTGTAGAAAGTAAATAAGCAAAATAAAAAAGCACCACCGGAGAGACCCATAGCTCCTCATGTAATTAGCCAACGAAATATTTGGGCAAATACTTAACACTTTTCCTCATAAAATTGTTACCTTTCCTCGTCACAATGTCTAGGAGACAATTCAAATTTTCTATCAAAAATCATTAGTATTAAAAGAATTAGTTCTAAGGACATATTGTATACTACAGATATAGAAAAAGCAACTTATATACAAGCATAGAAAGTAGAAGTGGTATAGAAAATGTTTAAAGATACTACAACTCGAAATATACTAAGACAGCCAGCAGAGACCGTCTCTGGGATTCTGAGAACTGCATTATCTTTGCCAACAAGAGATTCCTTCAAAAGAAAGGCACGGCTACTGGAACATCTGATACTGAAACGTATGCTAACATTCATGTACATGCTTATTTAGACTCTGCAGCTTTTTCTTGCCTTAGACTATTAGATGATGTCGCAGGAATATTTGATGAAGAACAACAAGAGTCTTATATAAATCACTTACACAACAATACAGGAGGACTTCAGTTCACACTTTAGTCGAGCCAAACCAAGACCAAAACTTTAGAGGTTAACGATAACACCAAACAAACGACCAGAAACTCGTACTTATATTATAAATTTGTTACTGGGCGGGAATTGTGCCATGCAGAGTCAGTACACAAAATTGCATTAAAAACTTACTGATTAAGAGTCATGGGTCTCATGTGAAATAAATTGTACAAGTTCTGTATACAAAGCTTTTACATGTCGCGAGAAATTGGTGTCCGCCATATTGAAACAAATGTGAGAACGAAAGCGGAAAAAAATCAAATTTGTTTAGCAAATCGTGCGGAATGACAAATATTACCGTAATAAGATGGGCTGCAAGGGATTGCAAGAAATCAGAGATTTTTTCTAGGAGACTTGTCAAAGAACGATCGCTTAGTAGAACTAAAATAGTAAAGAAGAACAAATAAAAGGAATCCAGGAAAAATAAAGAACCATCAACTTTGATCAGCACAGTTCTATACCCATAACAAGTGAACACCATGGAAGCATATTGATGTAAAGTGACAACCTGACTATTTGTTGTATAATTCACTGGACCTGGTATTCTTGATGACGTCATGTGGCATCCTGCATATTGTCATAAATTATATTGTACTTGATAGTCCAGATTTCTAGAATCGAATTTGGGGATCTGTGCGGTAATTGGGAGGAGTAGTGGCACGAGGACTGCTCTGAATATGAAAGGAGGGACCCCTTTATTTGTGATTGTTATTAAGTGCGTACTCTCATGCCCCATCAATAGTACTCTCTATCTGTCTAGACTTGTCGCGGAACAGTACGCAAGTAGCATTTTTCGGTCTTTCCTTCTATATTTCAGAAATGAGGTTCGTTTCTAGCTTTTTCACTCATGGAGTTAGACTACATTACAATGTACCCACATGCGAATTTGCATAAAAATAGAATAAAAAATGAAGGGTTGGTGAACTATAATAAATTACGTGAGTACTCTTACCCTCCTTTCTCATAGATCTAGTACACGTTGTTGAAGTTCCGTTTTATATGGTTACTCAAGACAATAAAATCTCCAAAACTCGGATGTCAGAAATCCAAACAGCCCAGAATCCGAATATTTGAAAACTCATGAATTGTAAATCACAGGTTTCGTGCGTGCAACCCAAAATAAATGCAACATCTGCCCAAGAAATGAACTCTCTGTAGCCAAAGCTATAATTGTGTATCTTGTCTTTTAACATTTACCAAATATACAAGAGCATAGTCAGGAAATTACTATTATAAGGATAGAAAAAAAGATGTAAAAGAGGGAAAATAGGTATTTTGATCTCAAGTCCAACATAACTTCCACCTTTCACCTTTTAGTGAATTACATTTTGCGTTATTGTTGTTGGCATGTTTATGATCTAAGTTTCCTGGGGAATGTCAAAAGATGATGGGATTTTTATGAATTTTATTGCGTTCCATGAGGCGTAAGGACATCATCTACAGTTTAAAGTGCAGATTAGTGCTTTCAATACCCTGATCGAAAATCAAATGCCAGACTTCTTAATTTCAAGGATCCTCTTCGAAAACGAGCATTCGCTGCTGCATACGGATATTTAAACGCTTTTGCATAGGGTCCCAACTAAAGTCCTGTATACATAAATAATTATTTAGTACATATTTTATGTTAAATTGATATTACTTCACCAGAACTCATCTCTATAGATAACTAACTAGAACTACTAATTAACTATTTCTAGCATAATAATTTAGATTTGCAGTGTTATTAAGTATTGTCTTTGCTATCTTGTAGCACCTGCGCCTTCGCGTATACATGTGGAGATATGGTCCAATAGGAACAAGAGGTGAGTCTTATTGTATCTTACGACACATTTGAATGGAATCCCAGTACATTTCCCATATACACTTTGGAGGCCAAGGGTTTATTCCATATGGCCCCACAGATGCGAAATAGGCAATCCATCTGGAGACGAAGTAGATTTACAAATAATTAGTGCATTATTATGAGCGAAGGCATTTGCATGCCCATGAATGATGATTCATGTGCTGACAGGAACTATTCTCTAGAAAAAGTGTTCGTTATGAAGTTAGGATTGTAATCTCAGACTTCACATAGGCAGTAGTGCCCTTATGGCAGGGCAGGCGTGACCCATGCTCTGGGCCCCGTGTCTCAGGAGTCTCCGCTCTGGATAATCCACCGTAATATAGGCGAAACATATTATTAATGAAAATTAAAAAAAAAACATAATTTACTCAACCAGGCAAACAAGAAAACGAGGAGCATCGTGCTTTAGATTATCATATTTATCACATGAAAAACTACAGAAGTCAAGGGGGTGTAAGTGCATTCTCGAATAAATAAAGTTGGAGGTAATCTTTTATATATAACTTGAAATATATAACACAGAACGTCATATTTTGTACATAGACACATTGAGGTTTAAGGTTAATTTCCATAAAATATGACAGTTTTGTTTCGCATATATTTCCGGTTATATGTAGAAGATTAGTGTAACTGGGCTAGTAGTGGTTACCATTGAGGACAGTTTCAATTTAAAATTTTACTGTAGGTTATGTTTGAGCATTACAGTTAATCGTTTTCCTCAGTAAATATTATTTTTCATATTCCTTCAAACCATATATATTTTTTAGTATTTGAATCAGACAGTTAGAAAATATATTTTTTTTTCCCGATCAACGGCAATTTTGCTAGTAATGGTCACGTTTTATTTAGTTGTTGTGATTCTCATATTTAGTAGTGGACGCCCAATAATAAATAGAAATACAATAACATAACCAAAACTTTGGCTTTCGTTAAGCAAGAATATAGTTTCTGTAAAATTATAATTCATATAGAAACAATTACGGTTAAGGTTACAACTAAATTTATATTTCACATACAAATGTTAGCAATATTAGGCTGAATCTAAGTTTACATGAAAATCATACATCTCAATTAGCATTATAATGATCAAGCGATACATAATGATGTAAAACATTTAGGGTAGAGCTAGAAATTTACTTAAACCCCTTGTATCCCATCTTATCTGAACCGAGACCTAAGTTTTTGGTAACATCAGAATTTATACGAGTACAAAACTCGCCAAAAAATTTTATCTTGTCGTCAGATTCTGAATCACCAATTTTCTACAAATAGAAAAGTTCTAATTCCTGATGATTTTTCTTAGATATGCAGTGAACATGAAAGCACCTCTTATACTTAGTGCAGTCAATCCACAGCAACAGTCCCATCGACTCCCTCTGGGATACTTTTAAACCACATTTTTGGTAGTGCCAATTTCTCTTAATATTTTTTACTTTCTGCTGTAGTTTTCCCTGTGAGAGAACAGCTTTTCTTATTTGAACGACATGGGAGGGGGGGACAATGGTAACCCTCATTAAAAATGAGTTGAGTACAGAGATATATGGACAAACTCATGTCAGCTGAACTGTGCAGAGAGTTCAAATTAAAAACAATGGATTGCAGCAAATTGGCAATTTGTTTATGGAAATCCGAATATACCGGCAATTCATGCTCAGTGTGGGTTACCATTGTTTCCCCCCATGTCCTTCATTTTTCTTTATCTCTGCTTCCGTTTCTTTCTTAGCGACAAAACTGCTGTATTGGATGAAACTCACCACAGCCGTTACAGCAATCCTTTTGGATGTTTGCATTCTTTCTGGATATTTTGATCATATCAAATTTCTTTTATAGGGTCTAGCGACTCAGGTTTCCCACTTGTAACCTGAGCTTTTGTTGTCTTGACTATTATTTGTCAAATGTATAGATCCAGGCTGAGAAGCAGTGATTTTTTGAGAAGTTTGTTTGAAGCATTCATCCTCAGGGTCGGTAAGTAGTTAAATCACCGTAACGTAGATAGTATTTTATTGTCGAGTTGTTCTGTGTGGACAGTTTGTAAGTGATTCTCGCACATCCCCGGAACAGAATTGCTTCGACACATAAAATAAATCGTACGGTTTTTCGTTTCTATGCCACGTATCACCTCCTTGCATGAAACTCTCCAAAGTTTTTGTTTCAAAATAGTTTAAGATGTAGTCATCGATCAAACGCATCAGTCATTAAAGAATCAAACAACTTCAGTTTGTCCTTTGATCGTACACATTTGCTGTAATAAACAGCTTGTGGAGAGAATGGCAAAGTCCGTATGCATTTTAATTAAAACTGGCGTTGATTTTGACAGAAATACTTCACACATAACAATGCAGTGAATACGTCATATTACAATTACTTGCTAGCGGTTTTCTTTAAAATGCTCCATTTTCTAACAGTGGCGATGGCGGCTTTCATGTAATCCTCGTTATAAATAAATACCTTTTTCTTAGGTAGCATAGTTGCGCTCTAGTTCTGAAAGTAGGCACTAAAAGATAGGTATTAGCTCTAACGTAGGCCTACAAATAAAACCAATCGAGAGATAAAAGCCTATCTAGGTTCTACTGAATAAAAATATTTGTGGTGGACAACATCCTATGACAACAACTAAAATTCCTTGTCAGTTGTGGTCATTGCAGGTGACCACTTTTTGTTTTTTAAAAAAAGTAATTTCAAAATTCAGCACTGGTCATCCTTTATAATATGGTCTAGAAGCAAGCAGGGGAAATCAAATATTTTTTAAAGACTACAACATTCATATTAACATGATTCATTATTGTTGACATATAAAGAAGATATAAATAAATTATTAGAGAGCTTCGCTTACCTTGAAATAATTGGAATTTCAAAAATTTCTTCACAAAGACCGAAACTTCGTCTTCTACACACTAGCTAAAACAGAGGTTAGTATCCAACATGGATACAGCGTACAACCAGGTTATGGGCATTACAGAAAGAAAATATAAACTTAAAATCTCATAGACGAATGCCACAAAACCTGAAATTACAATCGGTGGTGTTCCACACCAGCCCAGGCAACCTACCTCCAACTTTTTTATTCGAAAATGTACTTATGTCCCTCACCTCTGGGGGCCACTTATGGTATTTAGCAATAAGCTAACGAGTTTGTCAGTAAACACACATCACTATGCAACACAAATCCAGTAACATTTTTAAAAATTGACTTGTCTACTAAGAGGAGCATCGCAAAACACCTTTCCCGGGGCCACGAATATCCTAGGAGTAGCAAGATTCCTGAACGTAGCGCTGTCTAGTTACTTGACCCTGTTTACTAAAAGTGCGAATTAAAACTTTGCACCGTGTTATAACCCATGTTAGCACTAAATTTAACCTTGAAAGTTTAGATTCCAGCTGCACACAATTATCCTTTTCGTCAATTCTAATACTGTGGTTATCCGTGCCGAAAACAACGTTAGATTCATCATTCAATACAATTAGCAGATACTGAGTTACTTTCAAGTATTTCGTGGCTCTGTAAATCATCCCAACTTTCTTACAATATTGTTAGCAGATGGGATAATTGATGCGGAGAATGCAAACGGTCGCGAACTGTTCAAAGCTTATTTTCTCTTTGTCCTAATTGGGCTGATTAGAGCCATAGCGGCCTTCACCTTCCTTATGTGCTCAAGAATTTTCTTATACTCTCAACACTTCAAATGGCTACAATTTTGACCGTCCTTCCTCCTGAAATCTAACTAAGCCACTGACTCCAATCTGACAATTATTTGCATTAACGAGACAACGTAGAATTCAGTCTATATGTATTGTTCGCGGAACTCTAACCAACAAATACACTGATACGGAGACCATCAACATTGTCATATTGAAACCTACCCTCAATTATTTTGTAAGAATAGATTACACCAAATAACACTCCACGCGAAATTAGAAGTGCCGATTCGAAATGCAAGTAGACTAAGAAAATTTATCAAAAATAGGAAAAGTTTACCACCATAACATAAATTTAGTTGGCTACACTGGCCAAGTGCCAGGTGGAGTAGAGCTGGGCATTTGTGCTATTTTCCGTAACAATTATAACAGTAGCTGTTAGGTACAAACAGGTGATTATAATACTGTAAATAGCAGTTCTAAAATAACCGTCTATAACTTGGAGTTTCCCAACTGTAATAATGTAATATAAAAGCACAATTTTAGAATAACTTGCTTACATTTAGCCTGTTGTGACTACATTATTACATGTTACACAAGTTATCAGGTGCATAAATCGTTTGCAAGTAAGAGTGATAGACTATTCCTCATAAGTAAAACCCTCTCAAAACCAACTTCTAGATTCGTGAATGATTTAAATCTAAATTCTATCGTGTTCTAGCTTTTACAAATCCAATTACTTATTCGTTACACGAGTAATTAGCACTAATATAGTTAAAAGTACATATTCATTATCTATAAATGACAACTACCTGACAGAAATGAGCAGAATAAGAAAATACATATCATGTAATTATCGTCTCAAGGAACACATTTGCCGCGAGTCGCAGATGGCTGGGAGAACTTTTGGCCGCAATTTTGATATAAAAGTTGCACGATGTTGTCGGTAGAGGCGGGTGCCGAGGCAACTCCGTGCATATTCTTCCTGCAAAAGAAACAGCTTGTACTTACTTTTTCCATCGGTGTGCTGTTTCTTTTGTTCGTGAGCTTGGGAGCAAAAATAGCAGGTAAATTCGATAACTGGTTTCTTTATCGGTTGTAAATGGTTAAAATTTAGATAAAGTAACACATATTAAACATCCTCGTTACTTGACAGATTTAGCGGAAATCTTTAGCAAGAAAAAGTATTTGGGAACCAGTGAGGGGGAGTCCAGTCAAGCGACTGCACACGTAAGCTACCGCCAGGCTTAAGCAGCGAGCATTCTGTTTATATGATCAACGAAAAATTGCGTTCGAAAAATTGCGCCGAGACATTTTCAACGATATATCAACTACCCTAGTATTTCCAAAGTTGAAAATATCTCCACCGAACCGAAATTCGGCATCCTCCCCTGTAATAAAGATGAATGATACTGGTTTGAACTCGTGTTACCGAGATATTTCTTACGACACCTCAAACACCTTCCCAGCCCTAGTAGTTCTATAGTTGAAAATCACCCTCCCCGAAACTGAGGATTAGCTCGTGCTATCTGTTTTAACGATGCCGGCTATGAACTCATCTTGCCGAGATCTTTCCAAGGACGCCTCAATCACCTTTCTAGTCCTAGTAGTTCTAAAGATGTAAATTCCCACTCCTATCTCTGGGACCAAGCCTATTTCTAGAACCGCCTCTGCAATCTAGAATTATTTGCATCAGTTCATAAGAATGTTGCAGCAACAGTAAATTAGGCTACCTCTTCCTTTCTCCCCACCACTACATTAAATATAATATTTCTCCTAATGTTTCATATCTTTTAATCCATACACCTTGAATTTGGAGTTTAGAAATTCTAAGTGATTAGATCAGTCAGAAATTTCTAGTGTGATTTTAGAAATGGAAAGTAACCGGAAAGTACTTTTAAAAAATGTATCGCAAAAGTAGAGAAAACAAAATTAGGACAGCTGCAGAGTGCATTGCTCGTCCCAGACATTTTTTTTCCTCGACTCGTTTCTGCCTTCTTCACGCAGTAATCTCTATCCGAACAAAAACACCAGAGGTGCAAAAAGTGGAGCCAAGTTCTTTAGCCCTAAAAAGGTGTGAAATGGGAGACGGATGAGCCAAGTTCCTTGGTGACAGCATGTAACAGGAACAAAGGAACTTGGCGCGAGCTTGCAAAAGCCTTAGGGATTGTGGCGGTGGACGTAGTGAGTTTTAGGATAACCACCACCCTTATAGCTTGAGGATCATGAACCTTGCCACCTCGCGCCAAGTTCCTTTGTTCCTGTTACATGCTGTCACCAAGGAACTTGGCTCATCCGTCTCCCATTTCACACCTTTTTAGGGCTAAAGAACTTGGCTCCACTTTTTGCACCTCTGGTGTTTTTGTTCGGATTTCACAGCTTTTTGTACGTGTATAATATATATATACTCGCTCGCTCGGCCTCGTTTAGGTCCTCGCCCCCCGTAGCTGGCTGCGCCCCCAACTTCGAGTTTTTGGGTACTTACGCCCCTTTACCGTAACCACTCTCCAGGACACTGTGCTTCCATGTTGCAGATTTTTTTTCATACCCACCACCCGTGGGAATGAGATATTTATTGAAACATAGGGAAGCTTTGCCATATTTATTGTAACCTACTTGTGATGATACAGCAAATTTGCTTCCTGCTGGCGGCCCTAAAATCCACCACCACCAACCCTAAGGCTCGAACATCATCTGGTGTTTTGCTCGGATTTCACAGCTTTTTATACGTGTATATATATACTGGGTTCGCCTCGCTGGGTGTGCTGCCCCAGAATTCCGTGTGCGCCCCAATTTCAAATTTTTAGGGCTACGCCCCCTTTATTGTGATCAGACTTTCTGGGGACAGCGCCGCATGCTGTGCAGACCTTTTCCCATATCGCTTCGGGGGCTGCACGCTCATAGCGGTGGTTTGATCCATTTATTGAAACATTTTCGTGATGGTACACCTTCATACCAAATTTCGTTTCTCTAGCTTCAGTGGTTTGGAAAATGG
>JAGDQP010019304.1:0-23831 GCA_022664845.1 Lepisma saccharinum
ATGGTTCTACTCTTCAATCTCGTCTTATCTCATAAGCAGCAACTAAATTTCAAACAAATTTTTACTTTCGGTTTTGCGAGTAAGATAGATTTTTCTCGACAAACTAAACTTTGGTTTCAATTGAATCCACAGCTCCATGACTTATTCTTGTGATTTTCTCAATTTCTTCAATTTCTGTTACACATCTATACTGTAAAAAAAATTTGGGAACGTTGCTTGACATATCTAGTAATGCTCGTGATAAATGTAATTTGCAGTAATCCTGCTGTGGCTGAAAAGTGTCTGTCAAAATCACTGATAATTTCTTTTGTTTGGTTGAAGTTTCTCAGTCCCGTTCTAGAGTGATTTTTGCGCATGCGCAGAGAAAACTGTCTTATCGTAATCAAACATGCAATTCTGATCAAGAGTTTACGTATTTTACAGAAATGGGAAATAATTTCTACTTAACAAATAGGAAAAGTTATTCGAACGTGGCGTAAAGTATTTCTGACCTTCTATACTGTTTTGATGTGCTGATTTCTTCTATGGCAAATTATTTAACAGGAACCCAGATTTAGTCCAGTCACAAAGACAGAATTGAAGAACACGTGTTCAAATCTCGGGTGAGGCTTCTATATTTTTCTCTTTTCATGAAACCTGCAAAGTAGCTGTTTTTTATTAGCCAAGTTACAGGAAATTTCCAGGCAGCTATAGCCTAGTTGCCTTGCTTCCTCCAGAAATGTCTCAGAAAGTGTATACTCCGTCTACAAACAGAAAACTTATAGGCTTTGATATTAACGAGGAGATATCTCTAACATCCTACTCTTTCTTGTGTAGCTATTACACATAAACAACTCTTGTCGCACAAGGTGGAGAAATATCGTCGCTTCTCTCTCAGCTGCTTCTATTAATTGCTATCACTGGCTACCATTATTGTGTGTTTAAGCGAGACACTGTGTTTTCCTGGTTGGTGATACACAGTGTGTAAACAGTGGTACGTGGAAGCCCAATTCCTATCAAACTTCTTTAAAAACATATTTTAACTGAATAAATTAGAACTTTCTCGAAAAGTCAGATTTTACAATTTCAAATAGGTTATTGTATTTCACATTAATGAGTAACGGAAAGCTGCAGTATCCATTTTCAACTAGCGATAAAACGAAGTTCCTCCGACCGTTCCTTAATGAAAGAGAACAAATATGATACGTGTACTAATTTACCACTACAATGAACAGCCCCTTCCAACAACAGAAGGCTTCACAACGCATCTACGTATATGGCTTCATTTAATAAAACTTTAAAGCTGCCTTTCTCCTCTTTAACACGGAAGTAGTTACAAAAAAATACAAAGTTTAAATGAACATACGAAGAATCATGCTGCCATCCCCCTCGACTTTTATTTTGGATTTCTTTGACCTTTAGGATGCGAATGCGGGAATGGTACGGTGGTACCTAAAACAAAACCCTAAAGCTGCACTGAATTTTTTGGTGAATTTATAAATAAAATATCATCCTATTTTCAGGAATGCTGGGAACAAAAGAAAAAAAACTGAAGCGAGAATTGAACACGGGTTGTTCATTTAGAAGTCTAGCGTCTTACTGACTCGACTAAACAACCAGTGATACAAAAACACTGATTAAAACAGTGCACTGACTGAACCTCGAAGACAAACTAAGTTGCTTCCACGACTTACGTCACATTTTAATCACGTTTGTATTTGTGAATTAGAGACCGGTCTTCCACTCACTCAGAATATTTCCCATTTGTGCTAAAATACGTGATCAAGATCAGAATTACATGCACGGCTATGATAAAAAACAGTCTTCTCATTATGCGCATGTCCGCAAAAACCTGAAAACATCCACCTCAGTATACGTAAAGTCTGTATTTTGTTTTCTCGATCCCAATGAGACAACATGAAGTACGAGAAATTCTGCGGAACTTTAATGTTAATTTCTAGAAACGTTTACAAAATTTTTAAGTGTAATACCTGCTTCCCCATTCCGTTCACCGGAAGTACTCGCGGAGGGACGTCATTATTCAGGCCTGTGACGGCCTTACGTCATGAATACAAGTTTCACCTATAGAAATTTAACTTTTCTAGTTATCAAATTGTCTCTTGAGAGTATCGCTATTCACAATAAATGAACCAGAAGCTTGGATAATTGAAGGGTGTGAGGCAAGAACATGGTAACCCACAATGTTACACTTTTAAGAAATTCGAAGTTTACTGCTGCACAAGTCATTTTCATTGGCTGAAAGCTGATTTTTCACGTAAGGCTATACATAAAGGCTTAAAATAATTGTACCAAATCAAAATATCGAATTTCTATTTTTCATGCTGCTGTGTGGGTTTTATTATTTATAAAATGTTTTATTATTTATACCATAATATTCGCTACCTGAGTCACTCAAGAATAAATCTTTTCACTGAACTCGCTGTAAGAAATGTTTAATTTACAAATTCTTTTCCTTTTTATTGGCAAGCTGGTATACTGCTCCTCGTTTCCCGCCATAATAAATGTTGGTTACCATCTTATGAATCCCAAAATGTTACAATGAGGCTTACCATAAGTAAATATTGCTGCCATCTCTGGAGCACAATTTGAACTCGGACAACATTAAACGACGCGGTATGATTGCTTTCTATCGGGTGCTGAATAACTAAAAAATAAACATTTGTGGGTTACCATGTTTTTGCCTCACACCCTTCAATTATTTCCGACCGACAAATCTGTCGTCCATAGAACCAAAGTGATGAGAGGTATATCTTGAAACAAATAGCTCACAGCAAAACTGTGACGTCACAAAGTAATCATTGCAGCGTAATATCAGTAGGATTTCCCGCTTTTTTCGTTTATATACACTTTTCAAGTTGAACTGAATTGTATTGTATTGTATTTATGGCCTGCTCATGTCGTTGTAAGCTAATGAACAGGAATACAAATACGCACAACTTTTACAGCTATAGTTTTGAACCAATCGCAACTATAATTTGAGCATTTTGTATCTGGACATTATTATAGCGTAACCCTGTCCCAAAAAGTTCAGAACGCGGGTATTTCCATAAGGCTATTCGAGTACCGAGTAGATTCAGGGCATTAAAAAAAAAAAGTATTACGTAAGCATTCGAGGAGGATGGAAATTAAAGCTTTGTTTATTTTATTTAATAATGGGTAGGGCGCGGAGTTATCATTTCTTTTTGAAAAAGGTTTCTGAATGTTCCTCCCGCACATAGGCTAGTTAAACACTTCTTGTACACACATTTTGCTCATAACCTGTCTTGATAAACATTGACCCCCCCCCCCCTTTCTTTTGGATCCAATTTTATCAACAAGAAAAATGACGCACGTCCTGTTCTTCGTGGCAACGGGTTTAAAAACGAGACGACTCCGGTTTTATTCCCAGTTATGCCAACTCTTTGGTTCTTTCCAACTCCACTTATGGAAACATTCTCTCCTCCCTTAAAACTGTTCAAGTAATAATCAGAAGAGAACACATACACAACAAATGATCAACAGCTGATTGAGGCATGCAAAAAAAAAAGTGTTATTAAATTGACTCAGATTGAAAAGGGCGAGGTTCAGTCTATAGGTGGCCCGTCACGTAACCACTGTCAGTAGAATATACCGGAAGATTAATAAATGAAACAGAAAATACTATGATTTCAAAGGTACCATCCCTTTGCTGTGGCATGACCTCCACCCACAAAGAAAAAAACCACACACGATGGCAGGTCCTAGGCAACATAATATATTTTCAAAATACAAAGATAACGTTCTATAAACTGGAGCAACGACCGCATATATTTAAAAGTAGCCGCACATAGAAAATGCAAGTTGAAGCGGAACAGAGCGAAGCAAAGCGGTGCCATTCTAAGCCCATACATTTAAATGGTGTCTCGCACACAGACTGAGCAAAGTGAAGCTAAGCGAAGCATAGACAAATATATGAACTGACTACAGCACCATTTGCTTAGCTTTCCTCTGCTCCAACTTGCTTTTATGTGGGAGGGGGGCCTATCAAATACATACACTACACTAGCCTCCTGTGTGGCCTAGTCGGTAGCGCGCTCGAGTTCAGTATGAGCAGTCCCGGGCTCGATTTCCGGCCTTGATCCAGCATCGTGAAGACAACTGGGTAACTACTTGAATGAAAGAAGTAAAGTCCAGACACAGGTCTACGAACAGGCGTTACGCTGACCACGTTACGTTCTACTCGAACGTAATACAGCCACGGTCTAACAGGCATGGGCTTTTAAGGGGTTGACGCGCCACAAGTTGCTGAAGTTTTATAACCCAATCCTAAAGTGTTCTGCAACAAGTCACGCGCAACTTAGTTGGGGGCTAGTATTTATTTTAGGATAAAGAAGTTCTTACTAAAATAATAATTTAAAAAAGCTTTTTAAAGACATACTTTTCTTAAACAATTCTAACTAGAAAGTAAAAAAATAATTTTGTTTATGCATGACTAAAAATAAAAGCATTCTTGAATTGGTGCACCTAATACTTTCTTTTAGTCATGCTTAAACACAATTATTTTTTTCACTTTTTAGTTCGAATTGTTTACGAACAGTATGTCTTTAAAAAGCTTTTATTACTTTTTTTCGAGTTAATTTCGGTGTTTCGAGTGCTTTACTTCAAGCTGTTTTGACACCCAAATCGTAAAGTGTTCTGCAACCAGTCAAACCGAAGTTCGCTGCAGGCTACTATTTGTTTTAGAATAAAAAATGCCATATTTTAAGAAATATTAAAGAATGCTTTTAAAATATTTAAGCATCTAGAAATATATGAAAGTGACAATGGAATATTGTATTGTCACCCGATTTACATGTGTGGAAAATTTAATCATTCTATGACGTCGGGAAATGAGCTAAATTAACGTTGCAAGATTTTAACTAAAGAGAGGAGAACGTGAAATATGAAACTAACAATGGAACAGTGTATTGTCACCCGACTTACGTCGCTGCACCGTGCTAAATTTCATCATTGTATAACGTCGGCAAATAAGTTAAATTAAGGTTGCAAGATTTGAGGAGACCGTTGAAACATTGTGAGTTAAAAGGAAAAGCCTGAAAAAAAAAAGTCCCTTCTACTAATATTCAGGATATCATGTTTTAAGGGTTTTAAAAATAACAGTAGTAGTGTAAATACAGTCTTCCTGATGTCAATCTACACAGAAACACAGTGCGTTGAGGTACTTTGTGCCACTATACACAATTATCAATTCTTCAGAGACCAATTGATAAAATTTATAGATAAACTACGAGTATAAGCAAACAGACAAGAATGCATCAATTTCCTTATACAATACACGGTTCGTTAGACGAAGCCGATAAAGGTAAGGAAAGGAAAACAAACAACGAAAACCTGTCACGATCATTGCTGTCAGTTTTTTTAAAAAAAAGAAGCTGGGATTTCCCAACCACAAGGCCAAAAGATGACGGCTGCATTCATAGCCGAAAGTCGACACACACAGATAAAGAAGTGGTTACGAAGTTCTTCCTGGAAAACATCCATAGTGGTGCAATGCGTGGAACTCAAATATGTTGAAAATATATAAAGAAAGCATATATTCCTGCTGAGGAATGACAATTGCTTCAGAATTTTCTATTTTTCCAGTACAACAATTAAACGTAAATGGCCCTTAAAACATACATACATACATATACCTATTTATTTATTTGTGCAACACTTCAACAAAACGTTTATACAACGTTCGCGAGCTCAATGAAACCATGTTGAAAACGAACACGGTCCGTTAGCACAAGTTGGGAAGTTTCGAGACAGTGCGTGCGTGCTGCAATGCCACAATGACGTCATCAAAGTGGAATTAATACGCAGGATGTGATGGCTGCTGCTGCTAGCTGAACCCGAAGAACGAACGGTTTGTTTTGTGTCCAGCAACAGCCAAGCTCTTCCGTTGCTACTCCCTTCTTCCTCCTCTGGGAGCCAACCACACTTGTATCACATCCCCACGAGTCAGTCATGTCTGCGGTTAACTCTCTCTACAATGTCAAAAGGAATGTCCGGTCGCGTTTCGGTGATCAGGTGGAAGGCCACGTGAAGGAATGCGAATAAAGGGAAGACCGCTTTAGAAGAGATTTTCCTTTGCACGCTATCAAAAAAACTGAGCGTTGGGGCAAGTTAAAAACGTTTCAAATCATTGTCAATATTTCATTCATCTAGCCGTTGTCCATTGTCCATTGGTCACTCACTTCTAGTGTTTCAAATGCGGATGTCTCAATAGAATATGAACAACGTAGAATCTTAGCTCTGCCGCACACTGGGCGCTTCAACCGCAGAAAAATATTAACCCATGCTTTCTTATGACACACCGCACACTAGGCGGTTTAGTGGAGCGATTTTGATTTCATTGCCAATCTCTTTCTGTCACTACATATGAGAAACAGTAAGGAAGAAAGAAAAAAATCAGGCATAGGCCTATAATTTATCGTTATTTTAAAAAAAAATGATTTAGAAATACTTCCCACAGTTTGATCAATACCGAGTGGCAAAGAAAGACCTTTTGCTTCTGTTTGATTCATTTTGTGATCAGGTGTCAGAACTGAGAAAGAATTCTTTCTTTACCGCGGGTAACAAAGCAAGCAAAGCCGTCTCTCTCTCTCTCTCTACGTGTGTGTGTGTATTGTCTGATACTGTCTGGATGCATCCATGTATCAACATTTTTACAAATTTATCTTTGGTTGTGGTTCATTTCGGACACAATGAAAGCTATTTTGAGAATAATTTTTACTTAAATCATAAAATAAAAATGAAATTCCGAGAAGTGAGACATGTCAATTCTCGGAAATTACATTTTTTTTTGGGGGGGGGGGGCTTCTATTATGCCTTAAGGGGATAAAATTCTTAGATGTTGGGGAGAAAATACTATTTAAAAAAACTTTTAAAAAACTATCTGGGTTATTTCTTAACTCGCCGTACAAGTGTCAATCTCTTCTTGTTTAAAGGATGAATCCATTTGCTTCTCCGTCTTCGGAGCCTCCTTTTTTGTTTTAACTAATGCTATGCATATCATTTGTATGGTGCTAACCATCTTGTTTCTGCCAACATTGACAGCAAATTGAACATGGAACAGGTGTAGTATAAATCGAGCGACCAAATCGCTTACACACAAGTGCACTCCGATTTGGTCGCGCGGTTGAATCGCGGCGGCTGAACCGCCTAGGGTTTGGCGGAAGAGGATGAGAGGCTCCAATTTCATGAAGGTCTTGAGAACATTAAAACTAATATTTTTTTCTTCTTGTATAATATGTTTAAACTATTTTACCGATCTAAAATGTAGATTTACATCGGTAAAATAAATCTAGCGACAGGTTATTTAGTAAGTTTTCTAACTGAATGACCTCACAAACTACCTACCATGTAAAACAGTTCTTTATGCAGATGATACGACATAATTCACTAGTAATTATACCAAATTGCTTAAAGATAAAAAAGCGCTTAGAAATATTATTAGGTTTAATAATAGCTGAATGGGATAGCCATACTGAGAAACTTACTCTATGGCTTACGGAACTCGCAAGTTCATCACCGCAGTACCAAACGTTCTTCATAGGATTCTATCCTGGGCAAGTACACCAATCTTTTTACTCTACAAACTAAAAATGTGTGTTAGTAAAAAGGTTCTATTACTGGCATATTATGAATTCTTCCATTCACATTTAACGTAAGGTGCCTTACTTTGGGGAAATTCTAGTGATGCAAAACTTTTTTTTTTTTTTAAAGTGGCAGAATAAAGCCATTAGGTGTATCGATAATTTAAACCCATATGAATCATGTAGAGAAAGTTTTAGAATATTGAATATTCTTACAGCGCCTAGTCTAGGTATCGTTACAGTACCTGGGAATTCCACATAGTCACATCTGTGAAGGTATAAATTACCAAAGAATTACCGCGTTTATTTAATAAATCACCAGAGACTGCTTACACAACGACCATACAACGCTTCTTCTTAGTGCTAAATCATTACATTAAATGCAAGCTGAAAAAAAAATATAGAATTTTAGGGGATTACAGGTATGTCTGTTGTTTGGCAAATATTATTTAAAATACAGTATATATTTTCTACGTAATCACACTTTTATGTACTGGTTTGTGAATGAGAGAAATCACTCTCCATGAGGCCTGTCCTGCCATTTCCTCTTGTTAATATATTACTGCAAGGAGACAGTATATGGTCATGTAAGCGCGTCTCCAGGATCGAATATTTTGGTGAAAATGTAACGCTATGAAGAAAACACAAAGATGTGAAAATCTCTGTGAAAATGTATGCAACAGTTGCTGTGGATTCTTTCTTTTCGACAGGTTCACACACTTGTTCCATCATGATTAGGTTTTCCAAGAAATTAAAAAATAATTGATCTATTTTATGCTACATGACAGACTGAAAATAAAACATTTCTTGGAATTTGGAGTTAGTCAATCGACGCAGACAATTGGAGTTCAAACCATCAGTGGGAATGTGAAAGTGAGGGCGAGGCTGCCGTCTGTCATTCAGCTGGTCAGCGAGTATCTTCCCGCTGTGTATTGTTAACTCCCCTCTCATTTGAAAATTCTTAACAGTATTCAGGAACCAGATATGAAGATCTTTTCCACTCATCCCATTCACTGTTTTGCATTTAAAAAGAATAAATTTGAACAGGATATGAAAATACTGAAAGTGGGCAAAGCAGAAGCCTATTGGCCTCATTGTCGGACGATCCGTGTTGAAACTCCAGAATAGGGCATTCTGACATATTTTTACCTGATTTCCCTCTACCACATAAAGTGAATCTCGAGAAGGTACGCTGAAATAAGACCACTAAGGCACCTTCCTCCCCTCATGGATAAGATTTATAGCTAGAGACAAAATACATTTGTACAAGGCGTGTGCCTGATTGCATAATAAACAGGAGGAAGAATTACATACATTCAACGAACGTTTGGTTTGTTTGTCAGTGAAAGAATGTCATTGCCCAGTTGGAATGCGTTGATTACATGAGCCACATCTCTTCTCCCATGGAAAGTAGTCTTATTCATGTTGGTCTAGATTTAGTTTTACAGAATTACTGGAAATTCCTTGAAATACTGAAGCATTTTTGGATAAAGCAGGTTTAAAGTCTTTGATGCATCAGCTCCACTATTAATGACATTGAAAATATGAAGCTGGACAGATAATTTTACCACGCTTTCGGCAGCCTGTAGCTCTGAAACGCGGCGGAATTTCCAGCACGGCCACTAAGGTATCTATCTACATGTATCTTTTTATGTAATTTCATCCATTCAAGTTTGTCGGTCAATTTTAGGGTGTAAAAGAATTCGACCAACAAACTTTGATGGATGATTCAAGAAGTTGAATGCAAAAACAAGTAAATTTGATTTTACCAAGTACATAAGGGTAAAATGTGTAAGTAATCATGTAAAAAGTACAGTACATAATTTACTTTCAGAAAGACATGACTAACTCCCGACGCCTTTCATACATATTCTGTAAATTTCTTGTGCAAATAACCACGACACTTTCCGAGAAATACAAAAATGCACAATATGTATATATTCTTTTAACAGTGTAGGGGTTGGAATTGATTCAATACATGTGACTTATCAATCGCAATTAAAAGAAAACACGCTATTTTAGTACCGTCGTTACTATTTTCGGGGAAGTCCCGACGCCGTTAATGTTATTGATTACATGCGAGTAAAGATAATACATACATCGGGAATATGGAGGATATGAACACCTAAGACTGAAGTATTGTCTACGTCACGAGAATTAGCTAGACCAGGAACAAAAATCGTGTTGAAACTTAGGTAGAATTATTTGACGAGGAAAATTTATGAAGATATGCAGACTACATTTATAGTGTACATACTCTGTAACTTATCATTATCCAACTAACTCTTGATATAAATCCTAGTTAGAAAAAAAAACTCAATTTATAGAGAATTCTAATCTTAACTTTGCGCACTTTTTACATTATTTTCTTTAGTTCGCAATGGTTCGTGGTGTTCCGAAATCTTGCAACGTTAATTTAACTCATTTCCCGACGTCATAGAATGAAATTTTGCACAGCGACGTAAGTCGGATGACAATACAATATTCCATCGTTACTTTCATATATTTCTACATTTTAAAAGCATATGAAGGGTCCAGGGGGAAAACGATGAGGGTCCATTTCTTTTTTTAGATATTAATGCCATTGTTAGCTCAGCCTTGTACGTTTGCTATGCCATGTGCTAACAGGAGAAAAACGATGACAGTCCTTCAATAAACACGCGGAAAGATATAGGTCACAGGAGTAAAGTGATGAGTGTCATGACTTTCATTTTCATTTTCTGCAAAACTACCAATGGTGGACCCTCATCGTTTTCCCCCTGGACCCTTCATTTTTTTTTCTTTAATATGGACTTCTTTATCCTAAAATAAATACTAGCTTGCAACACTACTGGGTTACACTGGTTGCAGAACACTTCAGGATTTGGGTCACAAAACAGCTTGAAAAAATTTATCCCAACACCGAAATAACTCGGAAAAAATAATTAAAACACTTTTTAAAGACATACGTACTAAAAAGTAAATAATAATAATTTTGTTTATGTATGAATAAAAAGAAAAACATGGGGCACGCCAATTCAAGAATTTATAAAGTGACTGTATATGAATGCCCCATGCTTTTCTTTTTAGTCATGCAATAAACATTTTTTTTAAACTTTTTATTACGAATTGTTTAAGAAAAGTATCTATTGAAAAAGTTTTTTTATTATTTGTTTCCACTGAGCTTCGGCGCGCTTCTTTTTAAAGATTATTGGCAACTCTGATATTGAACTTCTTGACGCCTCACTATTTTCATTCATTGGAACGTAGTTTGGCGGTTGAACTGAGAAACGCTTTCCATACACCGTAAATGATAAAAAAAAAGCATATATTTTACATGTTTAATGAATCTTTTGCTCACCTCAAATTATTCAGTCAGACCGTTTCATAAATATTTTTTCCAACTTTCGATCACTATTTGAACACCCTTTTCATGTGTACCAGAAATGGTCAAAATTTATCACAAAGATATTATCCAATTTCTTATAATTCTTGTAGGCCCCTACTTATTCAACTTCACACAAAACTATATGGTAAAAATAAATGTACAGAGCAAGTGTGAAGTCAGTGTTTTATTTTTTACAGTGTAACCAAGTTATTACTAAAACTTCCACTACACCATTTAAAATTTGGTGTCTATATACATTACAAAATTACATGTGTCTAAAACACAACTTTTAATGAATGGTATTACAAACAAAATAACGAATAAAAAATTTAAAAAAATCCAGTCCGTTCCTTGCTCTTACACATAGGAACTTATCCTCGTTTGTTATAATTCTAGGTTCGTTTCCTCATTCCCCTACTTTGTTTAATTCTCTTGTATACACATCACTCCTCTTTAACCGATACACCAAACTAACCAACCGACTACAATAGCTTTACAATAACATATGGTAAAGAAAGATAAAAAAAATATAGCCCATTGAGAGTCACTGACGTCATAACCTGGGGCTTCCCGCGAGACGGTCACGGAGGGGTGAAGACCTTCAAACACAGGTGCACGCACCGGGTTGAGTAACCAACCGAGCCGAAATGCAAGGTGAACTCTATGTGCCCTTCTCATTGCTTATTTACCCTCTTCCAAAGAAACAACGATGGATATGAGACCCAAAGTCACGCAAAGCTTTTTAATAGAAATCCACTACAATGTCAATCGATTAATTTCGTAGTAAGATGGAAATACCTAGAATATTGTTTTGATGTCCAATGAAAAATCTTTTCGGCTCTATTTTATTTATTTAAACAAATACTTATATGTTAGATATTTGATGTAAAATACATTTAGGATAATAATGATTATCAGTTATCTCTCACTACTATTTCCTAGTCGCATTAGAACTAAAGTTAATGTGCATCTGGTTACTAAGCAATCTCATTCCCCCCTCACCAAGGAGGAGAATATTCCGAAGAAACTTAAATCACACCTCCTTGCCAAAATTATAACAAAATTTACTGTGAAGGCTATTTCTGTACCTGAGAGCTACAAGCGCGTAAGAACAATGTTGGCCCAAACGCGATGCTGTTTTGTACAGCATTAGGAAGGCCTCACATTGGTCACGTAACAGTGGCTCGATTCTGGTTGTAAACATGTTAATCATGTAAATAAGAATGTAGTATCTTTATTTAGTTTACACTGCAAAAAATAGCTGTGTTAATTCAACACAATGCGGTGTCCCAGCGTGACTACCACTTTTGTGTGTTAAATCAACACAACACACGGTGTTGATTTCTGTACTGTGAAAAAAAGTTACAGCTGCAGTGAGATTTGAACATGGGCTGATCAGTTAGAAGTCGAGCGTCCCACCGACGTGGCTAAATCGTCAGACAGAAATTGCACTAGATGCAAACGATATTTAGTGGACAACATTAGAATTAAACGACTACACTATAGATTTAAACAGTGTATGGGTTCAAATATAAGTTGCTGAGTCCCCAAAACTAATTAAGTTACTTGCATGACTTATCCCATGGTTTAATCACTTCCTATTTGTCAATTGAGAACCAGAATTCCCATTCATTGAGTATATTCTATTTCTATGAAAGCAAGCAAGATGGCGACAGACAAACACTTGAGCAGCATTACTGCTTTCTTATCGTAACAACATGTCAAATGCTGCGCTTGCTTTCATAGAAATAGAATATTCTCAATGAATGGGAATTCTGGTTCACAATTGACAAATAAGAAGTGATTAAACCATGGCATAAGTCGTGAGAGTACCTTTGTTTGTGTTTGAGGTTCAGCAAGATCTTTTTATCCTCTATATTGTTTCAATCTAGTACTTTTTCTGTTTGACGATTTAGCGAAGTCGGTAAGACGCTTGACTTCTAACTGAGCAACCAATGTTCAAATCTAGCTACAGCCGTAACTTTTTTTCTCCCAGTACCGAAATCAACACCGTGTGTTGTGTTGATTTAACACACAAAAGTGGTAGTCACGCTGGGACACCGCATCGTGTTGAATTAACACAACTATTTTTTACTGTGTATGAAAGGAAGTTTTTTTTTTTTTTTCGTTTTCTGAAAAACCAACAATTTGTGACTCTCAGGTACAGACTTAAGATTACGAAGATACGACTTTTTTTTTTTACGGTAATCTTTCGAAAGAGATTCTCTATGTTTGAAAATATTATTTGAATCATCTGTATTTGCCAAAAATCTGTATCGAAAAAAAAAAGAAAAACTATTTATTGCCTGCGTAAGAAAATGAGCTATTTAATTAACCCCGTTTATCGTTAACGCAGTGGAAGTGATGCGATAGCTAGAACATTGAGACATTCCACTTAGCATCTTTGGGCAACATACTACCCACACTATTAAAAATTTTGTCAAAGTTCCTTGACATTTCCCGTAATATTTCACAAAAATATCAGAAGTTCCCAGTTTTCAGTTTCAGTACGATTTGCACACATGCACAGAAAGAGAAAACTGTTTCCTATCGTAACTATACACTCAATGCTAGTTAAGTGTTTGCTGGCGCAGAAATGGAAAATATTCTTAATCAGCGGAGACTCCGAACACTAACTGAAAATTAAAAAGTGATTAAAACGTGGCGTAAGTCGTCGTAGTACATAATTCGTAAAAGTAAGTTCGGATAATGCATTTCTGACCCTCTACGCTGTTGTATGTGTGTATCATATGTTTAGTTATGACTGACAGCTCTAGCATGATTTCTGACTGAACATTTCGGTTCGAGTTCCCGCTAGACTTGTTTCTCTTATGCTCACTATCCCTGGAAACAATGTCAGTCAAGTTACTGCAAATTTAAACGGAGTTAGGTCTGGCTTCTTTTCCAGGGATATTTCTGAAACATTTTCACGGTGTTGTCATTTTGGCGACAAGACAATCCTCATTCGTTACTGTTGATGCGTTTAATAGCTCCTACGCGGAAAATAATGGCTTCTTTACTTATCCGGACAGTAATATTTGTATTCAAGGAGGCTCTGGTTCGGTCCTGCGGGTGACACATAGCCTTAAAGACATAAACATCACATTGATAAATGATCAGGAGAAGCAAAACCACAACGGGTCTTTGACAACTGCCCTGAGATTTTTTGTCACAAACCTCATCACCAGCACTGCAACATCCAGGGTTAATTGCTTAACAAAGAGAATTTAATGTATTCCTTACTAACCAAAATTTTGGTGCAGTAACCACCCAACGCTTACTGAACAGTCAACAAGTTCCTTACTCTTTCCGAATGCTCCCGCTGTTGCTTGTTCGCTGTTCATTATTCTAACGCGGCATCTACTTTGCAAATAAACATAATATATGCTTCAAACGTCTGATGTACATAGAATGAACGAACGAGAGAGAGAGGGAGATTCTGTAACAAAAGTTTCTTTCTAAGAGCGAACAGACAATTTTTGCAGCCTCGAGAATGTTTAGTTTGTAAACACCTTGCTAAAACCCATGGGCAACGCACCTACAGTCTCTCATCACCTTGTAAATTACTCGCCTTGTTTAAACACACTTGGAACGCTTTTGTTAACAGATCCCCTCTCCCCTTCACGAGAAAAAAAAACACGCCTACAAAACACATCTGCTGGAGACATTTGAACTCTGAAGCAATACTAGCGCTAACACATGCAAACGGCCTATGATTTGGGGAAATCAGTCAGTCTGGAGGTGAGAAGTAAGTTCGGATGGCAGTGAAGGGGAGAGGTTTGTCTTACCACAGATAAGGTGGTCTTACCTCTTGAAATTTAGTAGTGGCAAACGTCTCATTTTGGATCAGCAGTGGCAAGGAAGTTTAGAGTTCTTTCTACGCTTACATTTTCTCTTTCACATCAGTGACACGCGGCCAATATCAGAGTGGTACCGATAGGTAATTTACATTAAATTATAATAAAATCGTTAACTTCTTTCTCTCCTATGAACTGAGCTGACATAAAACAATTCTAGCCTCGGCTGCCGTAAACCACATGAACAAAGGCGACGACAGAAAATTTCGCAGGGGGGGGGGAGGGGTTGCACAATCGAGACGAGCCGATGTAAACAGATACTAAAATGGCCCATTCAAAACAGTTTACCAAAATGTTCTTTTTTTCTTTCTTCATGGAAAGAAACCGAGAGGTCGTTCCTTAGTTTATAGAAATTAGCATTATTTAAGCCATATCTAGTAAGTGTTTTGGTAAGGTAATGGTACAGAGGAGATTCCACGGAATCAGATTTGTGAACCAAAAATTTGAGCAAGTCGATAGTATTTTTACATTGCTTTCCTAGAATAATGTGACTATCGTAAGGACGGGACCTACAGTTATGAGAGAGAGAGCTCAGCCACAGAAGGATTCTCCAGAAGACACACACTATATGGCAATTTTACGATTTGGGATTGATGCCAGTTAAACTATTATTTTCACCACACTCTGCGTTTCTTACAAATGTTGTATTTCAAGGGATTACTACTATAAGGGTGGATTATTTTACGGTACAATTAATTACTAATGAATAATTTAGTAAGCCACAAACAAAAATTACACTAAAGCGGAACCCAAATAAAAAAGGGTTTGTACGCGATTTTTACCATTCTATGTAAAATGAGACCGGGAAGAGACCAATCAGTGGTTGCGGTAGCACAAAATGGAATATCTGTTCACTTGTTCGAGTACAGAATACTACATACAAGAACTAGAAACTTCAGATAATATCTAAAATCACAATTCGCATTTTCCAAGATATTATGATTACATACTTACAAACAGTGCATATCTGAGTCTATTAAGTTTGGTTGTTTCTCCGTAAAAAATGGCAGCAAAATGTAACAAAAATGTGTCAAATTACTGAAGAAAATTGGAATGTGAAAGCAATCACGATTTACGCCAAATTAATGTCTCCAAAAAAAAAAATCTGACCTATGTTACACGTAGTCTTCTTTTTCTCCTTAATTTTGTTCCTCATTCACGATTTGTTAAAGGACATGAAACACTTTACCCTAAATGTATTATTATCCTTCGCTGCTTAGTAACAATCTTCGTGCTGCTGCGCACTACTTCTCCCCATTTTGCTAAGGTCACTTAACACGTTATCAAAACAGAAAGAACAATTAGAACGAAAAAATATTTTTTTAACGAACAAATATTGTCAATTTGCTAATACACGCACGCACTCAACTACTACCTAGATAGACAGACATGCATATAAATCAGGGGTTTTCAAACTGACGCGGAAGGTTGGTAGATGGTACAGCATAAAATTTGTAAAAAAATATTACAGTAAAACCTCTGTTAACCGAAATAGCGTTTAACCGAAACGACAAAAAAAAAAAACAACAACTAACATTTGAAATGCTAACAGAAAAAGTTTTTTTCTTCTAAAAACAGTAAACATAATTGTATAAGAAGTTGTCCAACTGTAGAAGCATTTAAAACTTTTTAAAAGTCTATTATATACGTAATCTAAAAGTGTATTTTTTATCACTACCTTCATTTTTTTTCACTTTAAACTTGGAAAAAATACATATATGTTTAAACCAAAGTTTGGTTAATCCGAAATGATCTCCGGCCCCTTTATTTCGGATATCATAGGTTCTACTGTAATCTTAAGGTATTTAACATCGCCTGATTTCAAAAGTACGCCGAATCCGCAGTCAGTATCAATGTTCATTTTTATTAGAGTAACGTGTGTTACAAATACATAATATTACTTTTCATTTAGAGAACAACTTGGCTATTTAAACGAAAAAAATACATGCTATTTTAAACAAAGAAAAATGGACTAAAAAGCAAAAAAATAATAAATTTATGAATCGGAAAATGGGTGCTCTTCCTTATCATAAAATCATAATATCTAGGAGCACCCAAGCTTTTATTTTCCGATTCATAAATTTATTAATTTTTTTACTTTTTAGTAATTTTTTGCTAAAAAAAAGTCCTTTTTAATTAATTTTATTTATTATTCTTTTTCGGGTTTTTAGAAGTTTAATTTTTTCAAATCCTAAAGTGTTCTGCAACCAGCCAAACCCAGCCGCGGTGCAGGCTAGTATTTATTTTAGGATAAAGAAATCAGTAATAAAATATGTTTTTAAATATATACATATATAGAAATATATGGAAGTAACAACGGAATGTTGTATTGTCACCCGACTTACGTCGCTGTGCAAAATTTCATCATTGTGTGACGCCGGGAAATGAGTTAAACTAACGTTACAAGATTTGTACCAGAGATGAAACACGATTACAAAGTAAATTAATAAAAAGCGTGTAATAAATGAACTGTTTTGTTTATTCTTTGAAAACTTCTACTTTCTTATATTTTTGTTTCATTGTAATTATTATTTACGTTACCATCCTAGCAAGTTATTATTTGCCTGATATGACACCGAGCTAAGGTGACCAGACGTCCCGTATTAGTCGGGACAGTACGTTAATCAAATACTTTGATAGAAGTATGAACATGATGATAACTTATAATACTAATAAACATATAACACAAAATACTATTTTACTCGACTACTAACAAAAATGAAAGGATTCCTCCTCGTTGGGATACACGAAGAATACGCATTTTCAACTCTGACAAGTAAAAAAGATATATGCACTTTCTCAAATCTGCGCATATTATTCAGTGAATTTCTTGCGTTTTACCTTGAATTTTTGTCCCGTTTTTTTTTCGTTACGGACGTTCGATAAATGTCCCGTTTTGCTACTTTAAAAATCTGGTCACCTTAGACCGACCGAAATCAGGGAGAACTTTGTTCAGAGTGGTCGGTACCGATGATCTGTCCCGGGACCGCCTGATTACAAGTCAAGCACGCTACTATAATGATTACGGCAATAATCTTACAATTTTAAATATTAGCATACTTGGTGGTACGGCGAAAGTATGAATTTCGATTTAGTGGTACGTTAAGTTTGAAAGGTACGCGGTGATATAAAGTATTGCACGTGCATCAGCTTGTTTTTCTATATAACTACAATCGTGGTTGGAAAGTATAACGATGATATGATTTACACAGGAATCTGTAATATGTATCTGTTTTCAGAACCATCTGAACTCAATGACGATACATCCTTCCACCATAAAAAATCAAAACTGAATTCATTGGCCCTACATCCTTCAATATACAGTAAAACTAAAACATAAAAGGAAACTCCATGGTACTACATCCTTGAAAAACGTAAAAAAAAAGAAAAGAAAAAAGACTCCATGGCGCTACAGTAAAAATCAGGATTTGGTCTACCTTTGTACAGCTGGGTGATAAGTATAACGACTTGTATATCTACTTTCACTGGTTCCGTAGCCGAAGTCCGCTACTTTATTTACTTCAAGTACTTTCCAAATTGTTCTTAAGATGCTGTGTTAACACCGAAAAAAATCACAAGAGCTTCCACTGAGAATCCGACTCGGAATCCCTCGTGCTGAAATCGTTAACCGCTGAGCTAAGCACAAGCTAGTATTCAGAAGGATATGGATAATAATTATAATGTAGCTCATGTTATTTGGCCCATTATTTAATTCCTCAACAAAAATACATGTTTATGAAAAATTATTTCTTGTACGATCCCAGAAGGCTACTAGGAAGACCAGAGAAACAAAAAATATAAAATAGTTTTATTCTTACCGTACTCCCCGTGAAGTGCACACAGCTGGGGATGATGTCCTGCGCAAATTTCCTGTGGAAACACATAGTCTGTGTAATAGTCATATTGGGACAATGCGGAGCAATACATGTCATGATTTTCCGTTCCCTGCCCTGCTACCATAGCCTCTAATATGGGACGGGAAGGGTCGTCGTCTTCAGCAGGCTGATATATGATGCACTGAGCACAATACCAACATGGACAGAAAATAAACACTGCGTTGTCCAGAACTTACGATTTTATTTATCTTTTCGAAGAGAAAAAAAAAAGAAAAATAAATTCACGCACACATGTATAAAAACAACGGGAGAAAACTACCCACTGTAATTTCTTCAAGTAATTTTTTTAAAAATGGTATTTAAAAAACTTCACAGTGTATTTTTCCTTAACCAAACATATCTTCACTACCGTTGTATGTGAGCACTTGAAACTAAAAGCGCTGCGGTTTCTTGAAGATGTCTAGTTTTCTTGCAAAATACTGGAAATATTCTCATTACTTGCAGCCACGTTCGTCTATATATAAAAAAGAGAGAAAAAGATACATAAATAGGGGTAAGAAAATTCAAGCGGTAGAACGTGAATGCCAAACTTCGGAGGTTTTTTTCTTCTCGTAATTTTGAATCCAATTAAAATTAAAAAAATATATATATATACATAAAATATGGTTACATACATGTATACTTTCATTCATACAAATGGGACGATGAAAATAATTTTAAGATCGATATTTTTGCATATTCTGACATTGGACAAATATATGGCAAACATCACATATTCAACATTCAAATCACATCACATGCAATATGTCAAGCTTAGATATCAGTCATTTTTTTATGATTACTAGTGTACACTCCAGTCCATGACGTCCAATAGCAAAGGTAAATTTCACCGCAACTATAGCTCCCTCGAAATTTCCAGCAACTTGGCTAATAAAAACTAGCCACCTTGCAGTTTTCTGGAAAAGAAAAAAACAAACCTCAAGGGAGATTTGAACACGGGTTGTTAGGTTAGAAGTCCATCGGCTTACTGACTGAACTAAACTGCCACTGATAAGAAAGCACTAAATAAAAGCAGTATGGAGGGTCAGAATACGTTGCCGGAAGCCCGAAAACATTAGCAAACAAAGTTACCCACCTAGTTTTAATAATTTTTCTATTTGTCAATTATTAGGAATCGCAATCCCCATTCACAGAGAATATTTCCCATTTCTTCTAAAGTGCGTGAACAAAATGGCAGTAGCAAAAACTTGATCAGAACTGCATGTTTGTTTTCTCTTTCTGCGCATGTGAGAACATCAGACTGGACTGCAAATACTAGCATTTATCTGAAACATTACTGGATATATCAGGGCAAAGCACTTGTCCTATTATTCTTAACAGTGCAGGACTGCACGCATATGCCAAAACAGTACGTACACTGGACTCATTCGTCTCTGTGGAAGATGCATTTGCTGAGATACATCATCCCTCAGTCTTGTGTGGTTCTAAATCCCTGTACATTAAAATAAATTGGCACAAAATGTTCCCACGTAATCGATCGCAAAACTGCCAAGTAACAACAGTTTGCAAATTGAGACATCTCCAAATCCTGGACCATATCACATCTACGAAACTGTTCAGGAGACTGCGACATTTTGGCTCGTCCTGAAAAGATCTTGCAACTTGTGGTTTTCCCCTTTCCCCTAGTTTGTCAGTCAGTCAGTCACTTTTACTTTATTATCCTCGGTTCCTCTCCGGAAAATACTACTATTAGAAGCAGTATGAGATGGTCTCTACCAGTTCCGTATCGGAAAAGATCATAGTCGTGGTAACCATAGCAACCACGGCATTCAGCTGTTTCTAGTTTATTTCCGGAGCTCAAAAAAGGATGGCACTACGCCCGCCTCAGAAGACGGAAGGTCTGGCTGGGTTTCGTAAAGGAGCCGCGGGAGAAAGACAAGACGAATGGCCACAAGGGTCTGGGTGAAGGTGAACATACTCGATCGATACAGACAGTTTCTACTAAACGAACGAAACGAGAGGAAAAAGTTCTGGACTACCGACACAAAACACATACACAGGGTGCAAGGAGTAATCTGTGTGGGTACAATATGGAATATCGTAACAATACAGACGATAATTGACAATTGTTGCACTAAATTTCAGCAGTAGATGATGGTTGAAATGCACATTTGCCGTTTCTCGATGTCCGAGTATGATTCCCACCCACGAAAAATTAAACAACGTGGCAAGAGTACGTAACAATACGAATTGGAATTTATTTATTAACTTTAGGCTCACGACAGGATTGGGCATGAGAGATGATGTTGAAAGAAGCCGCCCACAGAAGCAAGTTTGAAGATATGCCGGCGTTTGTATACTGTCGCAGGAAAAGCCCTGGAAAAACCTCGGTCAACATGAGCGGCCGCTGCTTTCATCCCCAGAATCTACCTATTTGTTAAGCAACGTTCAACCAACTACTAAGCTACGGTCGCTTGCTACGAAACAATACGATTTGAGATCATATATGGATAACTCACCACGGACTTACTTCTTTCACCCAATGAACATCTTAATTTGCTATATAACACTGCTGATCAGAAACATAATAATTATTATTAGTTCTTAACCATTCAATATACACTCAAATACACAGAAAACGTATGACTTTTTTTTTTTTTTTTATCTGAATTTTCTAAGTTGTACAACTTGACAACACAACCAACATACGTGGCCAGCAAGATATAATGGAACGCTTTAACAAAACTTAAATTAAGCGGACTTTCATATATACGTGAAAAAAGCAAACGAGGTGGTGAAGTTTAACGAAGGTTAAGTGTGTTTCTCTTAATAGAACAAACTCTCAATTCTGTACACACTGCACCGTGCAACACATGCACGACTTTAGAGATAAAAGGAAACCTGTATGGGATGTCCCCCATATGTGTTTCCGTGCACTACAGCATCCAAGAGGCTACTACTGGGACTCCTGGGAGCTTGGTTAGTCTCGGTCTCTGTTGTTTCAAATTCACGTGGCAAGAACATATGGCTTGTTTTTCAGCTATAAAATTCACCTTTCTTCAAGCTACTGGGTAACAAGCTGAAGGGTACACAATTTCTCCTCGAGAACTCAGTGTAACTGATAACCAATGTGATAATTGGACATCACTTTGTTTCCGGGTGCAATTAATGACTAAATGAACTTGTTTGACTTAGAAGTGGGCAAGGAAGGTTGATGGATAAGTAATATTACCGTGCAAATCAGAAGCATGGTAATGGAAAACTGCCTTGCCCAGGATTCTTCGGGTCCGATCTGCCTCCGAGCAGTACACATCATACATACGCGATGCAGGAGGTTTCTAGGTACGAGTTCAGATCTGGTTAGACAGGGATTGTTGTTGGAAGGTATAGCATGTCTAGTCTAAGTTACACCATACGCCCGTCCTGAGTGCTGTATCAGAACCATGAAGTAAATAAAAAAATATGTCAGAAGTGAGCTCTATGTTAATTCACGAGACTACAGTTCAGGCCATCAAGCTGTCAAGTATATTTCTTTGCTGGTGCCGTGCGAGAAGAATAGGAAAGGTAGCGCCCATGATCTTGTATTTTAGTAACTATCGTGGCATCCACCTGATGGGTTGAGGGGAAACTCAAAGAACCGATCACGATGGCCGGATGGCGTGAGCAAAGCTCGAACGCGCGCGGTTTCCTCAATGATTATCCGAAGTCAGTGAAATCATTGGCCCGTGAGGGCTTGGTTAAATGTCTTTTTCTACATGTGTTTCGAACATTAAAACGCCAGAAAATCGTATACGTTGGAAAGAAAATTCAAATTGTTATTGATCAATGGTTACTCTACACGAGAAAATGCACTACACATATTTTAAATCGTTTCTTAACTCTTCTTTACGTTGGTTTCTAAAAGTCAAGAGAATCGAAGAATTCTTCAAAGCAGGATCCGTCTTTCTTTAAACGTGTAATTCTTACTTTTAAAAAAATATACACATTTTAATTTTCTGCTTTCTGCGTGCTTATTGTGTGGAAAATGAAAGGTTTGCGTTAATCAAGGGAAGACCACGCCCTCTGAACACCCCTAAGTGGTTTCGTACACATGCACGAGTTTGTGTATTAGAGCAGAACATGCGTAAATGCATGTATATACACCTACCTGAACTTCTTTATGTTACACGTAAGTTAATTTCATTCCGGAAGAAAGGGTAATGAACTACTGTCTGAATTAGTTTCGAACTGTACTAATTGAATACAACACGTAATAGGCGAACAGATTTCAGCTCCATAACTCAGTAATTAATTACATAGCTACAAAACTGAAAGATTCTGACATGGGCAGGGACGTTTCAGACGAGGGTACAAAATGGCAGTCCCCCCCCCTTAAATTATTTAGGTGGTACATGTTTTTGGTTAAGATAACGCCTTAGGCATTCTTGGTACTAGACACAAACTTTGCCGTATCGAAACTGCGGAGACTGCAGGCTGAAATTTTTGCCGTCAGCCATACTGACTAGTTTTCTAGGGATTCCCATCAGTTTTATCAGACTAATTCCGGTATGGGACCTAAAGAAAAGCCATTACTTCTATCTTCCCTTATTCAATCTTCTAATCAATGTCTTATAAATCGTTAAGATAAGATAAAATGAATTGTATGGGCGGTAAAAACACTATAGCTTACGCCCTTCCCGTCTTGTAAATCGAGTTATGATGTAAATATTCGTGTAGGGAAAACCGAACATGAGACGTAACTATTTACTGCATACGTCACTCTTACTTGGGATTAAAAGAAAAGCCAGAACTGAAAATGTTAGTGCCTGTGTAAATTCAATATTTACCCTGAATTCTCGGAAGAAAATAAAAAAAAAAAAAAAAAATGTCACACATATCTTGAAAAAGTCACATTCTAAACAGAGTAATATAAACGTTTTAGTTCAAACGAAGGAAGCAGGTTTACTAAATCCACTCTAGTTATATAGACATCAACGAGATTAAAAAGATTTTCTTCGGTAGCTGCACACTCATCTACACAAATCAAATGCTGGAAGTGAAAAAAAAAAACTTGTTTCAAATTGACACTCAATGTTTCTTTCTCTTTTTAAACGTCAGAGAAAGGTGAACACACGAAAACTTCAGAAAGTACGTCAGCGATATATTAAAAAAAAACGCGTTTGAGTTGGGGGAC
>JAGDQP010019304.1:23931-35074 GCA_022664845.1 Lepisma saccharinum
CGTTTGAGTTGGGGGACAAAAAAAAACTGACTTACTGCACCTCTTGACGTGCTGACAGCGCTCAAGTTTCAATGTGCAACAATTTCAAAAGAACATTGTTAAATTAAGCGTAACTTCAAAGAAGAAGAAAATGGAAAAGTCATAAGGAAAAGAGAAAAAAAAAAGTATATTTCTGTTAGAGGAAGAATAACAAGGAAAGGAGGAAGATGGGATTTCCAAGCTACTGGTGGTGGAGGGGCTGGAAATCAATTAACATAGTAGTCAGTTTGCTTGCTTCTTTCTATTTTTGGCCTATTACTCAAATACGAAGCAAATGTTCACAAACACTTCAGTAAATACGAATAAGCAAAAGGACAAAGATCGTAGACCGACGAAGTGTAGAGAACAGGGGGTGAGGTGAGATGCACATACAGCCATAGATGGAATCGAAAAATGACGATTATAAACATGAAAGTGATCCCCCCCCCTCATATATTTTCAACTGGATGTTTCATTAATAACATTCAGAGCTGAAACCGGGTCGCTCCCGCTGATCCGAACATAGGTGACCCGGCTCGAACCTTGTCCCGACTGGAAACTATAATGAACGTATTTTCGGCGTCGTATTTATCGTGCTCTGGGCATAACACCCACGATCCCGGTCACCCCTGAAAGAAACACTATTCAAACGCAAGGAAATAACTGAAAATACTACTTTGTCGAAATCGGGCCACCGGGTCCCAACCAGAGACCCGGTCCAAAACTTGACCCGAATGATACGTTGACCTGTTTCAGTACTGATAACGTTTCGTGCATGAAATAAATAAAAACCGTATATTGTCATATGGGGAAAATATACAGTAGACTACTTATTAAATACGTTCTAAAACGGAATTCTACGTATAACTACAGCTAATATTTTCCGTTGTTCTCAAGATTACAGAAATATAATAATAATAAAAACTATATCATTCCAGTTTTCATTTTGCGAGCTGAAGTTTTTACCTTCGGTGGTTAAGCAGTTCAAATACCAATCGAGTTTCGATTTTCTGACGTAGTTTCTGGCTGTGAAGTGAGCAATTTGGAGTAGCTCCAGCTCTTCTTATCCCGTACGAGACCAATCGCCCCCTCCCTTCAGTCATTTCGTTTCTTTACAGGGAACAGTTTGAAGGAAAAAAGAGCCACGTTGGCAGTCCAACCAAGGAAAGTTTTTGAGGTGTGGCTGGGTATGGAGAACTCGCCTCACCCGCGTCATCTGGGATCCGGCTATGACTCATACAGTGGGATCAACGGTTTCCTTTGGTATGCTGTTCACTGCATTTTTTTCTTCTTTTCTGCCTACTTTTCCTCCACCAAGGTCTAGTTTGATTACAACTAAGCAGTCTATAGACAGATTTCACTAACCTGTCTGCCCTTTTAACCCGCAAAAAAAGGAGACCCCAAATCGCATTCTCAAACAAGTTTAACGTTATGATTATTTATACCCATGATAATCTACTCTGGGTATCATCAAATTACAGAATATGATAATTAATTAGTGTTCTAAGGCACGTTTTTGATCCGAGAATCCATCAGCAAGGTGAATCGATTGTAGTTTATCATTGCCTTCCATCAGATGGAGAAGTCCTACTGTCAGGGCCTGTCCTACGCAATAGGCTAAGAAGTTAAAATAAAACCTAAAATCGCTCACAAAGGGACTGCACTTATCCGAAGTTTCAATCCTTTTAAAATATTAGGTGTGACTAATTCTTGTAATAAATACGAACATTGTGAACAAGAGCTCCGGGTCTCTGGCCTTTACAGTATTTTAACGTTACACGGCGTCATATCATCAACCCCCACCCTGTCTTGTCCATGGAAGAGTGGGAAAGATAGGCTTTACTTTGTGATACCATTCACCTACTGTATTTTCTTTACTGATAAGAATGAGCCACTATGGCCTATACTGAGACTCGATCTCAGAATCTCTAAACAGGAAGACTATCAAGCTTCCAGCGGGTTATGCCATCAATAATGTGGTGTGGCTGAACAATGAAAACAACAACGGGATTGGAATAACATTCCACCTGTTTCAACATGATTTTCTTTTGTACGGTTGAATCGACCATACTTAAAACATAATAATAAAAGCGGAAAACGATGATGAAGAAACAGGAAAAAGGGGTTTACGAATTAAGATGCGGGAAAGAAAAGCTCCAGTGAGGACTTCCTCGCTTCACTAACTGGCAGGAATTTTTACTTTGTCCCCGCATGCATAAAATGAACGGTCCACTGCCTGTCTCCAACGATAGTTTCCAATGAACGCGGATCTGACCTCTTTCTCCTCATGCGAATCCGTAACTTTCATCTCAAGCAAGCAGCTTCTCACTCTATTCCACGAAAATTACCTAAAGCTACATACATAACCACCATTCATGATGTTGCAACTTATTCTGCTTTAAGTGTAAGTCTCCATGGATAAAAGTGTACAAGAGATCGGATACTTATAATAATAATAAAAAAAAGTTATTATAATTTACTGTAGAAGCGTTGCCAATCCGAATGAAGTCATCATGATTTATGACACTTCTTGTGACTTAAAAAGCCAGAAAGAAGAGTCGCTTGGCAATCATGATAGAAACATCTCGTCAATTTTCAAGGGGGGAAAGTGTCCTTGTGTGCAAAACCAATGTTTTCGAAATCCTTCTTAATGAAAGCACATCACATGCATAAAATAATAACGAACATTAATAAAAGTTCTTGACCCAAATAATACCACAAAACATGTACAATTGTAATACTACAAAAGTGATGTAAACGAATCTCACTGAACAACGATGACATGTGATTTTTATTTTTTTATATAAACAATGTCAACTAAGAAAAAAGAACCGTATTTGACGATGCTTACGGGAAGATCGGGATGATGTTTCTATAAATGTACTTACATTTGTGATCATGGAATGCCAGCAAACACAGATGATAAGCAAACAATGACAGACAAAAACACCTAAGACTAAATCAAAGGTCTAAGCATTCACCTGCTGCAAGACACCTCCCAAATTTGGTCGGACTCACAGAAAGAATATTATAGTCCGCCATCCTGGGTGTGTATTGTGTAGGTGAAGCCAAAAACGAAAATACCCCTTATGATGCCTTTGAATTTTTTATTTCAGATGGTAGTTTGAACACCATTCTTACCACATACCAATCAAACAATTCATGATTATCTAGTGTCACCCTTCGTATCACAACGAAACAAAATTCCTTCGCTCCCGAGCAATATCAAAACTGCAGACCACACAAGACTCTGACGACTACGAGCCAGTGTCGAAAAAGCGGGAACGCTGTCATGTATGTAGCAAGAGAAGAGATGTGAAGACAAAGGATATGGTCTGTAAAGATCACATCGTATGATTGCTACTTGTAAGAAACTGAGGAGCTCTAATATCTCTAGAGTGGCTGAGCTAAGTTTCAATTATGTTACGTTCGGTTAGGTTACGTTCAGCTAGGTTTGTATACTATTACGTTAGACCACGTTACGTTAATGTTTGTAGGTTAAATTTTACTTTAGCTACACCAAATGCGGAGGAACACTAATGGCGATACTAATGCCGTAACTTAGATCCAATTTTGTCTTAAATTAGTGACCATTAGAACGTGGAGATTAGGTAAGGTTAGGTGCGGTCATGTATCTGTATATTTTTCACTCTCCGAGCCGGTCAATTAGCGCGTTACTTTCTTGCTGTAGTTAAAGCATAGCGTGAGGGCCATTTCCATACGCTATGGTTAAAGTGAAACAAACCCTGTTTGTATACCGTAATCAGATATTTATCCGAGAAAATCCAAGTAAATACATACTGCTTAATTTAAGCTTATTTACGTATAAATTACAGCATTTACGATGACACGAGATTAATAATGAGGATTTGCACGTACGAAGTATACAGGATCGTTTGCAAAGTTTTGCCTTTCAAGTTTAAATATATTTTACCTGTGATTCATTATGGTGTGTCGAGGGGATCACTTTGTATTTGGTAAGTTAGGTTTGTTTGCGTTTTGCTGGAAATGTACACCAAGTGAAGCAAGTGTTTTGTTAAAGCAATGCAGTATAAATTTAATGTTACTTCACGAAATAGATGGTACGCAAAAACGACATGCATTTCTACAGATATATTTAAATTAAAAGATATTCATTTATGAATGAAGAATACTGGTAAAACGAAATATGATATTAATTGCAACATGCTATTTGATGTTGAGATTTTGCAAAAATACTTTTGACTAACCTGTGTATTGTGTAAGGGTATGTAAAAGCTCTGTGTTGTTACCTGTAAAAAAGCTTGAAGGGGATGTCTATTTCGATGTCCTATTTAAACTTCTTGGTATCGTAAGTTTTACCTAGTTTTATTTTCAGCACGCTCTTGTGTCTAGTCTTGCTAGAGTAAGTTCTACTCTAGAACAAGATCTATTAAAATTGAGAGTAGCCCCACCCATTGTGCACCTCAATTAGTTTGTTACACTTATGACGTCATTCGGAAGAATCTACACGGGCCCTGAGATCAACGAAGTAAAAGCTATTTCATGCTCTGAGCATATTCGAATATAAGGATTCAAGAATCATCGTCGGGTAATATTTCAGTAACGCACGTCTATAGATTAATATTCTACGTAACGTATTGTTTTGACAACTGAAGAATCTGATTAGGTGTGTTGTATTTTTTGCTCGTTTGTTCAAATCCGTTTGTCATATTTAGAATTTTAAAAAAGTACGTATTAACCCTAGCATTACCGGGGAGGGGGCCCCTCCGAGGTCCATATTTTTTTAACATTTCAAATTCGATAAAAAAATCTAAAAAAAAATATGGTATTGTCAGGCGATTAATGATACAACGTATTTGTTTTATTTTTAATGTTTGTCTTGTTCCAATTATAATGTAAATAATGCGTTGTGGGCCTCTGAGGCCCCCACCCCCTAGCAGTAGTAAGGGCCTATTTACAGAATGCAGTAAATGTTATATATAAAATGTGGTATGAAGGTGCCTTCATGTATATACTATACTGTACTAAGATGCTTTTGATCTTATTGTTTTTTTTATATAAAAAACAAGTAAAAGAAATATGTCATAGTTACTAATATAAAAAATCGTCACGTACACAACTATATACATATAGTTGGCAATACTGTGCTTAGAAACATCGTCATCAAATAGAAGAAAACTATCTGATGTCTTGGAGTCTTGGACATCCAAAGTTCATATCGTGAGAAATAATGAGATTTTACTTTTGGGCCTCAGAGACATCCTCCTCTTGGTAATTGATGAGACCCAAAAATACCTTGGTAATGCTAGGGTTAAATTGTATGAGAATGTTCATTTATGTATATCATGGAAAATAATAATTGTAATTGTTGGTTACTATTTCTTCACTGGATTTTCACTTTTCGTGAATCAAACTACTTTTATTTTAAATGAGAAACCAAGTATGTTGATTTAAAATTAAAAGTTTTTTTTTGTTTTTTTGTTTAATGATTGGGTCATGGCTTTTTACGTCTCAATACCACGGGTGGCCTCTTAACGGTTAACAATTTGAGCCACGAGGAATGTAGTAAATTCGTCACTTTACTCGCTATATATACTGTAGAAATTGTTATCCGCAGAACATTCTGAGGTACCATTTCAAGATAAAATTTATGGGCGGTAACAGCAGGGTACCATTTCAACATTCGCCTGGGGAAAACTGAGGAACAACTTGGAAAACCTCAGTTCAGGATAGCAAATAACGGGACTCGAACCTCTGTGCTTCCCAATTGTTGATCCGAAGTCCAGGGCGTTACAGACTGGACCACAAGGTTTTGATCTTTCAGCATTTTCTCAATAGGGATGGCATATACAATGCCTTACGATACTGTAGTATGAGATGAAATATTTGCGAAAGTATTTCGCAACGTGTAGCAGATATAACAATGCACCAAATAGTTTTCCTCGATCCCCGCCTCATTTTTTTTTTCTAACACAGTGAATACACGAGCAACAGGTTTATGACAGCCATACTTTTAAGTGTTACAGCGAAGTCTACATACAATACCATGCAATACAGAGGCCACACGATATGTCGTCGAGGTTACTCGACCAAAGTCGTGAAGACGGCAACGTTGTACTCCACTGAGAAACATAAAACAACCATTTTCCCAAGCAAGCAAGCAAAATAAAAAGAAAAGACGAAGAAAAAATAATTGTGAAGCTGGCGAAAGATTCGTTATTTCTTTTACTGGTCCAACCAAAAGAACTTTCGCCAGTTTACTCCAAGGCAGATCTCGCAATCTTTTGTCAGATGCGTGGAAAAAGTATAATAAACTGTACATTTTAATATTTGCGATCAATCCAATTATTTATCAATACAGGACAAGGTGTTTTTTTTTCGTTTTTTTCAGCATTTCTGGATGATTATGCCTTTCTATACTGGGTAGTTCAAGATATGCTGACAAACATTGCATGTGAATTTATTTATGATACCAAAACAAGGAACTATGTAGCCTATATGTCGAATTCAGTTTCCTTTTCCAGATACATGAGTTCCTGCTTGGTGGTGGTGGGGAAATTCAAGTATTACGTACGCGTCATTTTAGAGCTCCTCCCCGTCTGTAAGCAAAAATAAGCAGATACCCGAGCCCCTTTCCCCTGAAGATGTCAAATGGCTAATCGTCAGTCCAAAAAAAAAAAAAAAAATGTTTAAATCCAAAATGTTTTCAAGCGAATCTTACGTAAGCATTGCCCTGATACTGTAGCTTCCCATTGTCAGATACAATAAACAAAGCTTGAATCTCCTCCCTCCTTCAATGTATAACATAACATAAAGGACCCATGAAGCCCCAAATCGACAACATACAACGATAAATAAAATTAATGTTTCGCAATTAATCACTTTGGCTATGTTTACTAACTACCTTGATCAACCGAATTCTATTTAACGTCCTAACCGAGCTTGTACAGAGAGAACGTACAGAATTTGGTAAAGCATCTCCGGGCCACTGCGTTCAATGGTTCCCCGCGGGACTTGAACCCGTGACCACGTGCACATAAAGCGAGTGTGCTAACCCCGAGGTAAGTGGGGGGGGGGGGGGGGCATAGCTGCCCTAAACAGCAGGGTTGGTCAACATTATTCAAACGTTCGTCTTCTTTAGAAATAGGTCGGGAAGCTATAGTCCTAGGGGCCGGAAGAACAAAGAAGAGGTCACACAGTTTATTGACGTAACACTGGTAAAATACAGAAACGTTATCTGGGTTCAAAGATCGTCTGCCATAATTTAAATGTATCTTAGGAATACCAGAACGCACTGCAACGAAATCAAGTTGAGCAGGATAACTATCTTACATATCAATGCCAAAGAACTTCCGTAAATACAAGGCCGCCTAGTTTAGATGTTCTAACGTATGACTCAACATGATATATAGAACGTGTTTTGAAAATATCCTGAATAGTCATTTAATTGAATGCATCAGAGTTAGCTCTAAGAAGTTTCCCCCTTAAAAGTTATAGTCTCCAGGCCTTAAACTTGTTCAGTTCAGCATTATAATTGGCAACGGACTAGTACATTTTGAACCCATAGGCTTGCATCTAGAGCGCAACACAATTCCGAATTATGACATTGTACATAATATTCTTTTAAAAATAAGTGCAATGACGAAATACAAGTAAAAATGGAAGCTTTTATCCTCTCTTGTTATCAAATAACCGTTAAACCTGACACCTGATACACGCGTTGAATCGGAACTACTATTTAACAATAGATGAGATAGAGACGTACTAATTCCGAAATTATACAAACTATTGGATGTACACACGTTTAAAAAAAAAAAAAAAAACTTAACCAAATGATACAAATAAAATTGTCATGCAACAAAATTTTCCATATATTAACACGTACAAGCGAGATTGCTTGAAGTCTATTATCATGAACACAAGAATTTTTGCCATCGTTCCACTTACGGACTCTTCTGAATAAAAAGAGCGCGCGCAAACATGCACAAAAGGAAAAAAAAAAAAAAATGAAAAGCGAACAACAACCGGAACTGAGGAACATGCTGATACGTCACAATTAGATTCTACTTTCACTCCTCCACTATACGAAAAAAGGTTTAACCTACTAAAACCTCACCCAAAGACAATCAGAAAAAAATCTTTGTATTGAATGGAACGTCGGATTAAATGCTTTTATCATGTTTCCTCAACACTGGAAAATAAAACAATTTGCTTTATTCCAAAACTGACACGTGAATAAAAAGATTGTAATCAAGTAAATTACCTTCAACTTTCATTTTCGAAGCAGGATATTGGGGAGCGGGTGTAATTTTTGATAGTGTTCTAGATCGTACATATAAACAGGAAGTTTTTCATGATGCTAGGGAAGTCCCAAATTGCCAAAATGAAAGAATTTCAATCTCTGTTCTAGAAGTTGAGACTCAGACACTTATGAAAAATGGTCTGTGGGGTAAAATTCAGTACAACCTCTATTGAGCATTCCAGCAGTTCGGCCGCTAAAACCATGATTCTGAACCGGGAGGCCGCGGATCGATTGAAATCCGTCGATGACTACTATATTGACGTCTTTGGCATCAATACAGGATTGAAAATTCTCCTGTCGTTGCCACCTCTTATAGTATGGGAAGTACAGTAGATTTTGTCACACCCCCCCCCCCCCCCACTAACAATGCTGCTGTTCTTGTATATTATTCTCTATACTTACCATAATTCAACAGTCATTATGTAATAAACTTAATGTTGTTGCAATGAATATGTCTCATTAGCATGCAGAATAGAAGAAAATTTCCCTCATTTTGTGATTAACGATTTCTTTTTATGATTGTGATAATAATAGAGTGTTATGGTAACTGGCGCGGGACGGATATCAGGGTGCAAAGAAAAGTTGGACACAAACAGAGAATGCGGTACGAAAAGGTTGAGAACCACTGTTAGTCGAAAACGATCATGATTAGAAAAACTTCCTCTTTTGTGAACTCGACAAGTTGGAACTCAGAGACTCACAGAAAATGCTAAAGATAAGATCAAATTAATTACAATCTATATTTGGTAGCCATTTGGCAGAAGATGTAGGCCTAATTCGAAAGCCTTTTCAACAAACACTTCAGAAGCTACAAAAATAAAACCTTAATTTTCTTTAATAAGGCTCCCAGATAACCAAGTTGTTAGCAATTCTGTTTTTCTGGAGGGGAATCGTCCAGAGCCTAATTTAAAGACACCATCCCACATTTGCCTGCTGTGACTGAGGAAAAAATACACTGAAGAAGCCTCAGTCAGAATGGACGACCGCTGGAACTGTTCCCAGGACCGACCTTCCGACTGCAGGACCAGAACTGAATCTATATTGTAGTAGTACTACATTCACTATAAGGTTAGGTAATTTATTATTATATACGCAATCACATACAACCTACACAACAAAGCTGTCGTATATGATGCACATGAAGATGCCATGCGTGTTACATAAGGGTTAAATTAACACTACCGGGGGAGCTGAATCTGGATGTTCAATAACCAAATAATCGACGTCTAGAGTCCTCCCCCGGTCAAATAAAGGAACCACGCAAAGCTGGATGTAGGCCTTTATTGTTCCAACGATGTATATTTGTATTCTGGACTATCACGCAAAACAGAATCTAACATGTAAGACTGGTATTATAACCAGAGGCTTGTCTATGAGCCAAGCAACCACAATGTTTTTCGCAGTCTTGATCACATTTTCTACCTTTCGTTGACATCGAATCTATTCATGTTTTTTTCTACCCCTCCCCAGTTCTGAGTTCGATTTGCGTAATTTCCAGAGGGGAAAGAATTACTAAGACACGTAGAATACCGTATTTTAGGCCCATCCATATCCCAGGCACGGATTACGTATCGGTAAACAGAACCACGGAAGATTTTTTTTTTTTTTAAATTGGGTGAAATCTCAACCACCCCCTCCCCCTAATCATAGCAAGCATCTATATATACATTGCTCTTTAACTCTTAATCTTCCTGTTGGCACATTCAATGTCCAATATCACCAGTAACACACAATTAATTATACATTTATGCTTGAAAACAGTTTTTTTTTTTTTAACTTTCAATTAAAAATTTAACGCTCAAATCTATTCCACATCTTCTATCAACTGTGCCAATCTCATTTTACGTATTTTATCAATATGCCAATCTTGTTTCTTTGGTGAATCTTTATTCATTTTATTTTTCAGCACATTACTTGTACTGAGAGAGGACAGTGCACGCGTGTGGAACCATCTGAACAAGTTCAACTTCACATATGACAAGAATGCCAACAAATAATAACAGGAAAATACACTTGCTGTCCGTAATCAAGTTAATACAGTATTATTTGACCGTAAATAGTATGGACAATATCTTATATCAGGAAGCTTGAAGAACCTGTTTTTTAAACCATGCACGTACAAGTTCATACACGTGCATACTCCACATTTTAAAAGCATGGGAGAATCTTGGCCATATACGAAAGTATGCAATTTTTCAAGTTAAATAAATGTACTGCTGGTCACCACTACAACAAATCACCAACGTAGAAACAGTATCTACTCAATAATGATATGTACAAAAGCACTGAACCCAGGCTTAGCAAATAACATACAGTATATGTTAAGACTGTTTGTTATTTTCAGATTTCCACATAAAAAACGTTTATACTTTTGGGTAAACATGATTGAAATTTCCTACACAAAATAAAATCAAAATAGAATACATCCATTCTCAAAAACAGGGGAGATACTTAAGTCGTGCCGAGAATATGTATAAATAAAAAAGGTTTAAAAATCCAAAGTATTCTATAAAAGATACTCTTTATTACAATAATACAGTATGTAAATTCCTTGTTGATAAATGTATCCGAGGGCCTTAGATTCTATTTGGTGTAGAAAAGTCGAATATGGTCCAAAATTCATCTTAATGTAGCTGTCCGGTAGATCTATATCCATTTACTTCTTGTTAACAGCTGATCGTATAATTTCTTTCGATAAAATATAACACGAGAACGCATGTTGTATGCGTCGATATATTCGAAACCTACCATATGGTGTACAGAAGAAAACTTATCAACCAATCAGAGTTAAGATACAATTTAAATCTGTTTATAGTTACCGCTTCTAAAATAAAACACTAA
>JAGDQP010019305.1:0-31739 GCA_022664845.1 Lepisma saccharinum
TACGGTTGCGAAAGTTGGAGTACGACCCTAGCAGATGAACATAAATTACGTGTATTTGAAAATAAGGTTTTGAGAAAGATATATGGGCCAAAACGGGACGAGATGACTGGAGAGTGGAGGAGACTGCATAATGAAGAACTCCACGGACTGTACGATTCACCAGATGTTGTAAAAATAATGAAATCGAGACGACTAAGGTGGGCAGGGCATGTAGCTCGGATGGGGGAAAAACGAAGATTATATTCAATCCTGGTTGGAAGGCCCGATGGAAAGAGGCCATTGGGAAGACCGAGACGTCGTTGGGAGGACAATATTAGAAGAGATCTTCGAGAAGTAGGTGTTCGTGATGAAAACTGGCTTAATACTGCCCAGGATAGAATCCAATGGCGAACGTTTGTTACTGCGGCGATGAACTTGCGAGTTCCATAAGCCATAGAGTTAGTTAGTTAGTTAGTCATTAAATGGAAGAGTGAAATTCTGTTTATTCTTCAAAATAATCCAAAAATCTTATGGTAGAAAATGACGTTAAATCCATGTATTTATTGTGTAATAATTTAAGAAAATCAAGCATGAGTCAATTTGACCCAGTCTTGGCGTTTTCTATAACTATTTTTAAATTTCATTTTATATTAAAATAAGTTGTTGTCGTTTCTAATGATCACCCGTCTCTTTCCAAACGACCTACACTTTATAATTTCTCAATCAAGGAGCGAAGAAACGTGGACGATGCTGCTTGTGTAGTGGTAAAGACAAGTACTCCACATACTGTCAACAATGTAATCGCTTCATTTGCAAGAATCAGAATACAACAGATACGGTGTGCTCTAGATGTGAGACTGAGATAGTAAGGTAGTTTGATTCTGGTAGTTTTATATATGTAAATAAGTATGAGACTCATGGTACCGTTATTTTTGTGTAGCCATACAAATGGTAAGAAGGTTAATATAATGTATCATTTTGTTCTGTATTTTTCATTATTTTGTAGTATCTACTTGAAAAAATAAAGTACAATATATAAATAGAATGCAATGCAATAAATACAATATAATGAATACACTCATACTCTAAAATAACTTGATTTTGAACAAGTACTTTATTTGATACGAGAAATATACACGGGTCGAAAATGACTCATCTTGGGGTTCCGTGAGGTGAAATTATCTTGGTGTTCCTAGGGTTAAGGATCATTCATCGTGATTTTGACATATAGAAACATAATTTAAAAAAAGAAAAAAAATATACAAGAAAAGTAAGCGACAAGAAGAACTCACACAAAAGTAGGAGTAGACTTGCACTAGGAAATATATCCGTCAAACTGCTGTTTGAATGCAATTATTGTTTACCGTTAATACCACAATTTTGAGTTTCTAATACAACATATAGATAGGGAAACTATATACAGTGGGTACAAAAAGTATTTGGACAAGTTCGACAAAGAGGAAATCAGAAGTTATCACAAGTAAAACATGGACCATTTCGAAATCTCTTGCTCTTTTATGATAATTTGGATGCCTTAGATAGAATACTATAGAAATAACTACCACTCAATACACCTGTAAGGTAACAGGCAATGAGAGAGTGAGAACTACGTAAATTCATCCCAAAAGAAAGTATTTGGACAACCCTCATACTACTCGTGAAATAAATGTTCTAGGTATCCTTTCGTATACACGAGCAGTCTACGTAGTGTATTGAAGCAATTCACACGGTGTCAGGCAAGCAGGGCTTCTTGGAAAGTCATACTTTACCGTTTTATAAAGAAACATAAAACAGAGCAATTATTGAGGAATAGAATCAGTTCTGGCCAACCAAGACAACTAACTGCCCGGAATGAAACCTATATTCTTCATTCTGTGAACAAAACTCAAAGAATTAGTGCTAAATATATGGCTACTTCACTCGCTTATGATATGTAAGTTAAGATTACACCATAAACAATCAAAATTCATTGAAAAAATTGGGATTTTGAAGATGTGTATCCAGGGTATAAATAGTGTTCACTTTATTAGTAATTACACAACCACAAATAATCAACAGACCATTTAAAATTTTTACCAGTTGAAGCAATGTTCTGCTTTCTGAAAGCTTCATTCTTCTTTCGCCACACGTCCTGATATCCATCACTATAATATAAGTTTATCTTCCTCTCATCCTAGAAAAAAAAAATCCAAAATTCCAGTCACTCATATTGATATATTTTGGAAAATTAGAACTTCTTCTTTCTGCTTTCTTCTGATATGTGTGTTTTGTTTCTGACTACACATCTTCTGAATCCCATTTTTTTTTGTTCACATCTACACATCTGTAGCATCTGTTTCCTTAGTTGACCAGAACGAATCCCCAATAATTGTTCTGTTTTATGTTTTTTTATGATATAGCATGGCTCTCCAACAAGCTTGGCTATGACTTAGTACCTTCCGCACGTAATTTGAAATTAAAGTGAGTAGTTCCAGTGTTGTTCAACTCAATTTGTTCCCCATACTGCTTCTTTATGCCTGGAACTGTGTGGATTGCCTCAATACACCACGCAGAGTGTTTTTGTACACAATAGGGTACTTAAACAATTTCTTTCGAAAGTAGTATGGGGTTGTCCAAATACTTTTTTGCGATGAATTTACGTAGTTGGCACTCTTTCGTTGCCTGTTATTTACAGGTGTATCGAGTACTAGTTATTTCTATAGCATTCTATCTAAGGTATCCAAATTATCATAAACGGGCAAGAGATTTCGAAATGGGCCACGCTTTGCGTGTGATAAGTCTGTTTTTCCTCTTTGTTCAACTTGTCCAAATATTTTTTTTCTCACTGTAGATGAGACAGAAACTTCTTGAACCATGCCTGTTGAGATCGAGAGTTAAAAGAAGAAAAACAATATTTGTCCAATAAGGCAGTAGCGCGGCGGAAGGGTAAGCCGGACAGAAAGAGAAGCACATTTGGAAAAGCCGAATAACTCCTCTGCATAGACTAACAGCAGTTTATGTTATTTCCTAAGTTTATTTTCTATTAACAGCAGAAAAGTTATTCTTATTAGTTAGAAAATAATATGCTTTATTGATTTTTTTAACGTTATACAAACATTGTTACATTCTGTAATACCTGGGACTGGGGAAACCTTCATAATGACTACTTGTATACTATGATATGTGTGTGTGTTTTTTTATGAATATACAATATTTGGCAAAATCTGAATTGCATTTGTATCATATTAGCCTTCTTAGACCCTTATCTGGCAACAAAATGTATCTGAATGGGCCCCCCAAAAGTTACAGAGAAATCGGCGCCCTTGTCAGGAGATGCTTCAAGTTGATAACAACAGTGTTTTCTTGAAAGTCAATCCGGAAGATAATGCATTAACTATATCAGTATTTAGTTTCAAATACATAAGTTGCTTTCAGAACTTCACAGGAGCGTATTTTATCGCGCTCTGAGCGTGAGATAGTATTTCCCCATGGAAAGAGACAAGTAGGTCCATAGAGAATGCTGGCATATGCTGTTAGCATGCAAGCGCTGTATAAAAGGGAATAAGTATAATCCTGTAATTAATTAAAGCTCCACGTAACTATCGCCCTTGTTTGTTCCATAGAGAACTCTGTTAACAATTGACTGAAATACCTTGAGTGCTCTTCTTTAAACTATAACCCACATACGCTGAGGAGGGGACAGGTATATTAACTCTCCACGTACGCGCTATACAATAGCCCGAAAAAATTATAAATCTAAATTGTGTCTTATTTACTATCATTCATGTGCACCGAGGAGAAACATATGTATATTATTAAGGTAATTCTACATATTAGCTGCTTCTGTTGTACCTCTTGTACATCGTTAAATATACATCAAATATTGCTTTCATTATTTCGAATACGTAGCATGCCGAATGTGATATAAAATCAAGGGGTGATAGGAGTGTTAGAATACATATGTCCTTCTATATTATATCCTTGCTCGTATCACCTCCTTAATTTTGCATCACATTCTGGGTTCTATATATCCGAAACAATCAAAGTAATAGTATTTAAAATATCTTCAAACGCCGTATAACAGAAGTAGCTAATGTAGAGAATAAATTATTCATGTATTTCTAGACAAGGGCTCTATGGATTTACAAATCTTACTACCTTCTTGAGTGTGTCTATTTTAACTATTACCCATGTATGCCGAGTAGACTAGTAAAATAGTATCATGGCTATTTGTTTCAAATAGGGGCTAGAAACATAGCTTATCAAAGAACAACTAGCAGCTACAATTTAGTTACAAATCATTAGACAAAAGAGCAACAAATGTACTCTGTATTGTATGACCAATACCAAGAGAAAGAGAAAATATTAAAAATGTTAGATTTTGCTTTCTCTTCAATAACAGCAAATTATTTATAAAAACAATTAAAAGAGGTTTGCACTAATTTCCAGTGTTCGATTTGAAGTTGGGGGAATTGGGATTTCCCCCTCTCTGTGAAATTCTTCCCTGGTTGTCTTTTCGGAAATATCACCAAGCCTCGGATATGAAGGGATATAAAATACGATTACCTACCTTCTGAGATAAAAGAATCCCCTTCTCTGGTACAAATCCGACACTGCTAATTTCACGCAACCGTTCTAAAGAAGCTAATCGTTTATCTACAATGCATACATTTCACCTCTTTATTTCATCAAGTACTCACAATTCTAGTGTGTTGGTAGCCGTATAAACCGTAAAAACAAACACGTTTCGTCATATTCAACGAAGAAGGTAATCAAAATTTACAATTTCTATGAATAATAATTATTCAGCTGGGCGGAAACGCTGATTCAACCAGAAACTACTTCACTTTTCGCCATTTTGTTTTGGCTCGTCAACAAACATTCTGTTAAATTACACACAGGGCAGGCCAGTACTGAGGCCACTGGCCGGGCAACAAATTTAACGCACCCAAGAAACGTAACTTTCGTTTTTGTTAATGTTGTTTTCTTTCCAATATAACCTTTTCGCCTAGAATGACTAGTGCTTAATTGAGTGAGATGTTTTCATCCAGCATTCACTCCAATCCTCCTGTTTCTTAAGTTTGTTAAAATGCACAAAACGTTTCTGCTATGTTTAAATATCAACAAGAACATTGATAAACTTGTAACATTAATCACATCACTGGCGTATTCTGTGGGCTATAGGGGCTACCACCGAAGTCTATGCCTGTGTAGAAATATTGTAATCTACACGAGTGATAATATTTACACGAAAGTGAAAAAAAAATCCGAACAAAAAATATTTGGAAAATTACAATTTTTAGGTGCAGTTTCCAACCATGCACCCAGGACTTCTTATTTTCCTCGAGTAGTCTGGTTCAATTTCTGTACTCTTTAAATCGATCGTGGGAGGAGCAAGATTAACATAGACGAAGGTTTCGTTTTTTTAAGTGGTAGATTATGATGCATTTGTGAAGATTTGCTGTGACTGCGAGGGAGTTGGATCATTCACACACACACATTCTCTCTCTTCCATCTAGGAAATTGAGAGAGAGTATGTGTTCTGGAAGAAATATTTCAGCTGAGATGTGCAAAGTTCAGTCAGAGAGGTCAGGGATAGAAATTATGTTAATTACCGCATTTTCACATTTGTGATAACTACAGTGAATGTTGAAAGAAGTTTTGGAGTATTAAAACGGGTAAAATCATCAGACAACACAGGAACAAAATCGCCTTAGTAAATTGGCCGTTACGTTGATATAGAAGGAAATAGTTATTTCCACATTTAATCAATTTGAAGATACATTTCTAACCAGTTTGTTTGGAAGTTCACAAGCAACAAGAAACGAATTATTTTACAGTTTTTCCTCAGTGACAAGAGATAAATGTCAGGATGCTGCCTAGAAACTAGGCATGACTAACTACCTTCCATATACTTTGCCCTACCTATTCCAGTCAAGATGCCTAACAAATTCAAAACTGAATAGAGTTCATGTTCAAATAATCGTCTCATTTTCACAGGTAAATGCAACTTTTTAAAAATTTAAATGGCCTTAATCCTATGTCATAATTCAAGGATAAGTGTTCACTTGAAATCGTCTAGTGGTCTCATTGGCAAATATACTTGAGTGTATAGGGCATTCCTTTCATTTCAATGATCCAGCTCTTCTCTTCTGAAGACAAAGCAAAGCATTCTACTAGAGATGTGTATTTTTAAGTGAGAAATCTTTATGCAATTTCATGCATTACAATGTAGGCCTCTCTGGCTCAATAGTAGAGCGCCCACCTGTGGTGTTAGGGGTCGTAGGTTCAATCCCTGCTCATTCCATGTTGACTTTGTGATGGAGAAACACCGTGTGAGTGTTTTTTTTCGGGATTATTCCATTTACTTTCATTTTCTTCATTCTATCAATTCATCCCATTATCATCAATCCGGCCTGTGCCAAAGTTACCTAAAGATCTTATAAATTAAATTCAAATTCAAATTTGTGCAGTATTTACAAAAAAAAAATCTTATTCCTTAACCACAAATACGCTGTTTTAAGGTGCTGCGGTGGTGTAATGGATAGCACACCTAACCGCAAATTGGAAGGTCCGGGTTCGAGTCCTGGTCATGGAAGTGTCAATTTTTCTGTATGTAATTTTCGACTTCACTTTACACGATGTATTTGTGATAAAGGAATAATACTAGACCTAAAGCTATGAATACTCCAAAGTGTAACATGTTTTCAGTTCTTTCTCCTTAAACGAAAGCTGTTACAAGTACACTGTAAAAACTGTACCTCTGAACTAGGAGAATAAAATTGGAATTTTCTTTCTATTAATCTGCTCCCTCCCAAGAACTGGGAGGCAAAGAACCGCCCAATCTAAACCTAACCCTGGATTCGCCACTGCCTCTAAAAAATTGTGGATATCCAAAGTTCAAAACTACAATTTGTGAAGTGTAGGAATTAAGCTACTTTCTAAGAATTATAGTCCTTGTGCCAGACAAGTTGTTGGTATAAAATGGAGAGACCAGATGAAACATTCAGCACTTGTAGACTGGCATGTATAGAGCACGAAAATACGTGACAGACATTCCAAAAACGTAGCTATCCAAGATGGCGGCCACTCAAAATGGCGGCCGACACCATTTACTAAAATCAACATATCTCGGCTACGAATTATCCGATTTCGATCATTCGTTTTTTAAATGACAGATACTGTTATTAGCTACATTTTTGTTTATGAACAATATTTTCCTAAATCAAATAATTTTTCAGTTCAATGTTAAAATGTTTCATTTTAGCCTAAAATATTTTATTATTTAATATTTAACTTTGAAACGAGTAGTTTTAGATAAACGTATCCTTACACAAAATATAGCGTGTAACCTAGGCTTTAATTTTTAAAAAAAGATCATTTAAATCCGACAAGTATAACCAGAAATGTGAACAATTGTTTGAAAAATTCTGCAATAAGAGTTAGCATTACGGAGGTACTAATGCATGTAGAAGCTACATGATGATTTGGTATAAAACAGGGGCACCAGATGAGACTTTCAACACTTGTACATTGGCACGTATAGAGCACGAAAATACGTGATGGACATTTGAAAAATGAAGCTGTCCAAGATTGCGGCCATTCAAAATGGTGGCTATCGCCAATTTTCAGTGGTATACAAGTAGGATGGCGGCACTTTGGCATGTTTTAGGTACCTTTGGCTCACATTTTGGAACCAGATTTAGTTCCTTTTTGTAACTAGATTTAGTTACTTTTTAGTCTGTTTTATGACCCTTATTTTTATTTGTAAAAAAGTAATATTATTTTGCAAAAGAGTATGAGCTCTTTTCCAATCCCTATTTAACATGGTATAAAAGGCTATGAACACATTTGTCGTACCACTATTTAATTCACACTACAACCTAACCAACAGAATACATTATACCCTCGTGGTAGTAGGGTCCCTAATATGACATATTGAATTTTTGGCCCCCCTCCTTCCACTTCCCCCACCCCAATACTGCATATTGCATTTTGTAAAACACTGAGCCGCGTGCTCCAGCTAACCTATAGAACATGCGATAGAAGGTTGTAGTAGGCTATTTTCTCTAAGCAGAATGGGGTCACTTGAGCGTGTTTTGTATTTAGTCAGAATTTACTCTATTTCATAAAATACTACGGGCCATTTTATAAAACCCTGAGCCGCGTGCTCGAGCTAACCTACAGAACATGCAATAGGAGATAATAGTAGACTATACCATACACTCTGGCGCTCTATTTTGCCTAGTCCCCGTGGCATATCTGCTAAAGAACATGGACAATTTCATAAAAGGCTACGAACCATTTTATAGAACCCTGAAGAACAGAACACACAGAACATGTAATAGGAGATTATAGTAGACTATACTCTAGCGTTCTAGTACCCCCAGCCTCCGTGATATATCTGTTAAAGAACGAGTCGTCGTATTTCATAAAAGACTACGAGCCATCCTAAAGGCTGTGCTCGAGCTAACCTATAGAACATGAAATAGGAGATTATAGTAGACTACATTCTCCAGCACCCCTGGTATATCTGCTAAAGAACACAGCGTGTTAGTTCTGGTTAGTATAGTTACCATTTATAAAATGCTACGAGCTCGATTTAAGCTATTGTAGTACACAAGGCCACGATGGTAAAGTATAAGGGCCTTTTTATATAAGTATCTTATGAAAAAATAATAAAAAATATTGTTTTTAATGTTCCTTTTTATTATACTAAACTTCACATAAAAGACTACAGGCACTTTTCCAAAAAAAACTATTTAGCATAGCAAAAATTAACAAGGGCTTCCACCAATGTTTTGTGTATACTGCTAACTAAACCCTCTGGCTATGCATCTCATGGCCAACACACACACACACACACATAGTTTATGGGGAACGTAATCTCACACCAGGGACCATCACACACACATATAAGGTTTACGGAGAACTTAATCTCACGTCAGGGACCATTCTCATAAACGAATAAAGCATAATATCGCTAACATTAGTGTTGCCGGTTGATAATTTATTTAAGAAGTCCTGTAGTGAATAGCCAGACATGCTAAATAGAGAAAACAATAGTGGCCACAGAATCGAGATAAATCACCTTGAATGCGTCTATTATTCCACGTATAAAATAAACAGTTTCATTTTAAAAATCTGATATAATACGGTATATATGGTGGAAGGTCATAGCTATCAAAATATTCACCGTGCCCTGAATTAGAAATATAAACAGCAACCCAATGTAGAGTTCACCTGGGTTATTACTAGGATCAGTATTTATAATAATGGCTGCAGGAAATGCATGAATAAACGAAGGTAGTTGATCTGCAGCATATAAACCTATAAAATGATTTTAGGTAAATTCTGTTGTAATGCCTCATAAAGTTCAAGGGTTTTTAACATTTTTAATTAATATTCTTTTCTGGAAATCAATTTCTAGTTCTGAGGAGAATTCACCATAAATAACAGCTGTTACAGTATATGGCAGTTCTTGCTTAAAATGAACCTCTAATCGTACACTTCCTTGGCGTTGGGGGCTAGTATGAAATGCTGCACTAGCACTAGAATCGGGAGTTAAATCAAATACCAGTAGAGTATAACCGTTAGGATATTCGGCAAGTGAAATATCATTACCTTGATTAGAATAATAAATACCAGAAGCTGTAAATATTTTAGAATATGCTAGTGTATTAAGTGTATTATCAAAATCGAGCTGTAGTGGTCTAGATGGACCAGGAGTTCCGTCAACATACAATGTAAAGAATGACATACCGAAATGCTTAAAATTAAAAGGATTTGTCTGATAAGTACCGTTGAAAGCTGTATTAGTAACAAACCTAAGAATAATACGTTTAGGCATTATGCCGAAAAACAAATCTGGAAGAGTGGTGTCCATAATGTCCCGCGGTAAAGTCTCTGTCCTCACCTGCACCTTTGCTATCGGGTATTTTACTCTAAATTTAGGATTTTGTAATACTAAATTTTGTGCTATTTTCACCGTGGGCGACACATCAACCATTTTCACAAACAGTATTGCATCTGTAATTATAACTTTCCCCTCGGCTCCAGTCTCGCCCATTAGACAAAATACGGGTTTCGCTAGAATTAGCTTAATACGCAACTGTACACCACTCAATAGAAATTTCTCCTGATTGAAAATATCACCATGAATATAGCCCAGTAATTCAAAGGGCTGACTTAACGCTGTGAGAAGTGAGCGTTGTTTAAAACCCTGATTATTATTATTATCAGTCACACTGTCTATATGACCGGCAGTATCTTTGAACCACATTGCCGTCTGAAGATGAGTTGTTTTTTGCATTGGCATTATAATTCAGTAGTTTTTCAATATACGATCGAAATGGGTGTGTATGCGAGGAATAGGAAATTAGTTGATTATTCAGAAATATTTGGACCTCGCTGAACATTGCACTGAGAAAATCATTTACAGGACCAATTTTCTTATCGGCAGATGTGAAATGAGAACCATCAGGTTTAGTAATTTTACCTCTAATATGTAGCACTGTATGAGGTAAATCAATATGATCATCACCGTGGCCGGGGAATCCAACTCTATGGGTGCATTATCAGATATTGACGCTACCGGTTTATACAGTACTGTTTTATTACCAATAATACTCATTTGAGAGGGCTGACCCGCAAATAGATCTAATTCTGATTTTGTACACTCAAACTGCATTTCTACTGCTATTAATACACAGAGTAGTTTATTTTTATAATACCATATTACGAAAATATAGTTTTACACATACACTGCCATACTGCAAAGGAAGTGGGTTTACCTGTGCTATCTCTTAAATCATTAATGATTTGATCAAACTGTTTACGTTGCACTGGGACATAATGAGGATTTTCAAAGATATGCACATTGCTAGCACTATACTCATTAATATTTGTATTTATAATACGCAGTAGTGGAGCAACAGTATCAACTACCAGCTGAGGTTCTACAATATCGCTATAAATATACATGTGTATGGGTAGCGATTTCTGAAGATCGGGTGGATAACCTGCGTGATAGACAAGTGCAATATTGTCTTGCTGAATATGACCAAGACATAGTATTTTGGCTAATTCGGTTGATAGGCGTACTTCTTTTACACTCTCTGTCATCTTTTCTTACTCTACTAACTTCAATGCGTTTTACCGAAGTTTTAACTTTTAATTGTAAATTTAATATATCGCTTTTATAGTTAATTTCAGATAGAATATCATCAACGTCATAATAATGTCCGGTCATTATTTTAGTTACGTTCCAGCTTTCTTTATCCGAGCCCCCTGTAATAAATATTATTAGTATATTTGAAAATATTTTGAAATGACCCTGTATAATGTACTTCAACAACAGCTGTTTCCCACACACCTATCTCCAACACGAGAGGCTGATATAATTTGGTAGTACAATATGCTAGAGTATTTTGCGGGAAATATTTCATAGAACTGTTACTGGGTAGTGTGAGGTAAAAACTAGTACGCTGCTCCATAATAATTGAAAATATCTCTCCTCTTCACTCTCTTTTTCTTTACACCACCGCCTGTTTGCTTATTTTTACGTTTTCCTCCCCCCGTCAACACTTGATTTATTTTATTTTGAGCTTTATTTTTTAAATTACTTTTTGCTTCCTGCCAGTTCACTTTCAATGCTTCTTCAACGGGTCTATTATTATTTAGTACGTCTTCGATGTGGTGCACCTCTATATACATTATAACCACTACCTGCTTGATGTGAATAATATTGCAAATAAGGATCATACATTTTTCGGCTATATACGCAACTATAACACTAGTTTATAATATTCTATTATTATTACCATCCTTTTCCAGGCACAGAAAAAGGTCTTATTTCCATTTTATAGCCGCACACATCTATATTACCTAAAAACAGCGGACAGTATGGACTCCACCCTTTTATGCTCTTTCAAGGGAATATTATAAGATTGCCAATTACCTAATTCTAAAGTACAAAATGCACATCTTACAATACCCGGTAATCTAACAAAATTAAAACCACACTCTGCAAGTTGACATGGTGAAACTTTCCATTGCTAACTGTTCGTTAAATAGGATACAGGAATCCATGAATTAAATGAGGCAGGATAACCCCGCCACCGAACAAGTATTCGTTTACCTTTGGCTTCTAAAATTTCATTTATTTCGTAAACTTTGGGCAGTGGCACAGCTTGTATTTCCTCTTCGTAAAATGCACCCTTAATTATGTCACCGTTTAAATCCTCTAATACATAAACCAATTTATTTTCCTTATACCTTATTTGTTTTATTTTAAATATTTCCAGAGTCCAATTTTCTTTAAAGCCTTTTTCAAACTGTCGTTTTTCCTTCGTAATTCGCACAGTATCACCTTCTTTATATTTTTTCACCTTAATAGTAACTTTAGCCGATTTCACCAGTCTATTCCACACTTGTTGAAACGTGTCTTGATTCACAAGAGCTGGTGGTAATTTATGTGGCGCGTGTGGTCTAAAATTATACGCGTGAATTAGTTTCGTCAATACATCAATATAACGATGTTTTTTAGAAGTAAAACATTTCCACATTCTTTACTTCAGACTGCGATTTAGACGTTCTACGAGGCTTGCCTTAATATCGGGGTTTTCGGCTGTGAAAAATGAATATTATGTTTTTGAGGAACGTTTGAAATGTTTTATTTAGAAACTCTATACCTTTATCTGTTTGTAGTCGTATTGGTCTTCGCGGGGTTGCTGCAAATATTTTGTTAAACGCCTCTTTAGCATGTTCACCTGTTTTACTCCGAACCGGCACTGCCCATGCATAACGGCTAAATAGATCAATCACTGTTTGCGTTGAAAACGTTTTCGCACGGGTTTATGCAACGTATATGACTGCTGTTCTTTTAACCACGATTCTACTCGTTGTAAAGGTATTGATTTCTTTACTGCTTTCCATAACGTCTGAACCGTTCAAAACGAACCAGGATGTGCTGTGTTGTAGTATATATTATCCAACTTCTTCATTATAGTCTACAGTTGCGCCATCCTGCAGCTTTACGTTTACGTGATAGTCCAGGCTCTTCTTCCTCCTCCTCCTCTTCTGTTTTCGGGGGAGCAGCAGCAGCAGTCAGTTTTCGAATATACTCTAGACGTTGAGGGTTACCTATATATTTTAAGGGTATATTTGATTTTGCTAATAGTACAGCAAAGGATTCCCAGCCAGTGGAGGAATATTTTTCTTACGACCTCTAACAATATCAGCTACTAAATCTACTATAATAGCCCCGGAAATTAATTTACCATATATATTAACGTTACCCACGGTATCCCAATGAATATTTTGGTTTTGTTTAAATTTGTGTAATAAAGACCTTGCTTTACGTCGACATGCTTCGGGGAGCGTGGATATTATATCATCAGCAGCATCGTCATCACCATTCTCGACCTCCTCCACCACATCAAGATTCTTTGCGGGTGTAATGGGTTTTGGAATAACATGTAAATATTTTTGTAACACCTCTCTGTACTGTACCCATTTTTCTTCGACACTCATACTCTTCATCTCTCTCTCTCTCTCTTTCTCTGTTTTTGTTTCATCTCGTCATCGAGGTTTGTAACTGTTTGATAATGATGTAATTTTTTGGCGAGATTAAAATAAGTTTTTAGGCATGCTGCATAATTATTATTTAATTAGACTAGAAAGTATACCTCCTAGAATGGGGGCTAGCAATGCTGTGAGAAAACCACCTTTTTGTACAGATATTCGTTTTTTTCTTTTGTTTCAGCGTTGATTCTTTTTTTAACAAATACCTAAGCTGATTTTTATATTTTCGCAATTTATTTATTTATTTAACGGAACGTTTCCTTGCAATACGTTATAGGAACATTCACAAATAGAACGAATTAATTCGGAATCGACATTTTGTAGTAATGTCTTGCGTACTTTAGGTTTTGCCTTTGCCAGAAGGGCTAATAAATGCACACTCTGCTTCTTAATCATTTTTCTTTCTACTTTAATAGCTATTATATTAAAAATATATAGAACATTAAAGTTATTTTACAGGCACATAAACATAATTAAAAGAGTCCGTGGGGAAAACATTTGTGCGAACACGCTGCTCATCAGCCGTATTTTGTTTAAAATCAAATAATAAATAACCATGAGCATCTCGAGTTGCGTCATCGTAGGCCTCCTGTATAAATGTTTTATTATTAGGATACAGCTGACGGGAAAGACAATTAATTTGAGCCCGATCTCTGGGGTTTTTAAAACATACCAAATAGTAGCTGTTCAAAGAAATATCGCGCATACCTCTGGCCTGATGGAATATATTTTGAGTAATAAACGTAACACTTAGGTTTCGATGATGACTACCTTTAGTAAAGAAGTCTACAATTTGGCCATTACACTCACGCATTAAATCGTCAATTATAATAAGATGTGGGCCGGTACCCGCGGAAAAATCATCTATACACGGCAAACCCATTTTGGAAGTGCATTTAGGTCCCCCAGCACAATACTCTCGTTTAAGGGTGGCCACTCGTCATAACACCATATTATATTTTTAAATACATTACTATAGTGATTAATAAATATTTTGACAAAATATGATTTCCCGCATGCCGTGGGGCCTGCTATAATACATGTAAAAGGTGTTTCCCACTCCATATTCTAATATACACAAGAACAAAATTAGGAATATAATAAAATATTATTATTATTATTACGATTTATAGATGTTAATACTTCTATTGCTATTCGTTTACTAGTAGTAGTGGTAGCGGCAAATTCAGGGATTTGTTTTAAACATTTTTCAACATATTCTCTCGCCTCCTCACATGTAGATATTGCCCTTTGAATACATGGCAAGTAAAGATGAAGTTTTCTCCATGTATAAACACTAAAATTTACCTGGCCATTAGTGGCATTATCTGATGAAAGAACAAAACACTGGCGAATACCCCTAAGCCTATCTGTTAATAATACATCGTAATTAGCGCCAAGAGAAAATTCTGTGGGCAGCCCCGTTGCTGTAGTCGAGTTAAAATAGCTGTCAATATATAGAAAATATGACAGAAAATTATACCACTCATTAAGTGATATGTGTATATGTGCATAGTAATTTCGTAAGCTAATAACAGAAAATGTACCCCATCATCACCATCACACGCAAGACCGACGCATAGTTCAATTTCATTAAAATAATAATAATGATTTAAAATTTGCTTATTAATTTTTTCTCTATATAGCAGCGAAATATACACCACAATAATACCTTACTTACTCTATTCGTTTTCTTTTATAACCATACGGAAGAGTGTCGCAGTTGTCCACAAGCTTTCCTTTATTAGATGTAACCTGATATATTTTGCTAGTGTCCGACTTGGTGATTACTCTATGGTCTTTTGTTCGTGCAATTTGGCGAAAAGTGGGGATATTAACAACTGGAAGATTATTTACTATCATATCCCGAATCTGTTCGAATTTAATATGTTTTAGTGTTTTATTATTTAAAGTAATACCCTTAATTTTACATGAACACTGGCCGGATTTAGCACATCGAAAGCGTAACATTTAGGTCCCCCAGCACAATACTCTATGACATAGGTGTACATTTGGACACGACCTCGCTCAATCTCGACCTCGCGATTTCACTTCGACCTCGAACTCGCTCAACCTCGAACCTCGAATTCGCGATCTCACTTCGAACTCGACCTCGCGACAGAACTTTGACCTCGACCTCGCTCAACCTCGACCTCACGAACTCAGTTCGACCTCAACTTCGCTCAACCTCGACCTCGCGAACTCAGTTCGACCTTCACCTCGCTCAACGTCGACCTCGCGTTTTCACTTCGACCTCGACCTCGCTCAACCTCGAACTCGCGATCGAATTTCAACGTCGAACTCACTCAACCTCAACGTTTGAGGTCGAGGTCAAATGAGGCCGAGGTTGAACCTCGCCAGTTCCGACCTCGCAAAATTGAACAATGAAATGAACACCTACTGTGTAAGACATGTCTATCGAACATTTCGGATAGGTGAATAACGAACAAATAAGTTAAGGTCGCGGTGGCTAAACGGTATAGCGCTCACCTCTGGTGCTGGTGATCGTCGGTTGATCCCAGCTCATCATGCCTTGTCTGCTTTGTGGATGACAAATCCCGTCTGGGTGGGTTTTCTCGGGTTGCTCCCGTTTCTTCCCACTTTCTTCATTCCACCAATCCTTTCCATCATCATCCATCCGTCCTGAGCCAAAGTTGCCTAAAAGCCTTACAAATTAAATTCAATTCAACAAATAAATAAATATTCGGTCTATTTCAAAATAAATAAATTCTTAATTAAAATTAGTACTTTAGTCAGACAAGGGCCATCAGGGATAGTGAATTCTCTCGGAATTCGTAGTTGTTCATTTTAAAGTGGAGTTACGTATCTTGAAAAATGATTTTTATATTATGTATGCTGTGTGCGAATTTAGGTGTGTGAGTGGTATTATTTCCCTGTAACAATTAAGCATTCCCGCTGGTCAATGTTTTACATCCCTGCTGCGGATAACATTCTACCGTTGAATCTTATAGTCGAAATGAAGTTTGGAAATTGGAACAGCACTTCTTTGTTTGTCCAAACTTGATTTTTAAGCTACAGCTTTTTATGAAACCGAAGGCACTTCTCTCGCAGTCCTTCTTTTTTAAGAATCATAATGCACTTCCTTTTAATTTAAAAAGATGAAGCACACAGTACTTCAGTGATAGTATACAGAAAAATACATATGCAAAGATATTATTTTTCATATTCTTGATATCATAAGTTTTACAGTGCTTCTACGACTTCCGAGCACCACAAGTTCTGCAACTGATAGCATTAGCATCCTCTCCACCTTCGGTAGCATTACAATTCTTGCATTCTTGTGTTTTGAAATAATTATCTATTCATCTGAAAAAAGCATCCTTTTTGCCAGAGGCAATATAAGACAAACTGGGGGGACTCGGAGGGAAATATCGGCAATTCTTTACATTCTTTGGGAAAGAAGAAAAGAAAAGAATCTGTGTGCACCACGATGGCGTGAACTAAATTAGTAATATGATCTAGTTTTACTTAGAAGTAAATAAATGTTTAAACTGAGGACAATTTGAGGAGGAATCACGAATCAATGTCTCTAATTGAAAATTTCGTGTCACGACACGAGAGTCATTAACTGTCATATTTTAAAGATAAATTTAACTTTTAAGGCAAAATTTCATGTGGAAAAAACTAGTTTTGAATTTGATTTGACTTGAGTAGCTAAACTTCTGGTTTATAGTTAGATCTATTTTCTAATGAACTGTAGCTCATTGATTCACTGTAGCCAGAGTTGTATACATTAGCCAGGCGATTTAAGCTGGAATACTATGAAGTAAGAACTATGGAACACACGAGAAAAAATGTATTGCATAGAAATATAATTCGTATCGTGACGGGCGTAAGCCGTAGTGTTGTCACCGCCCATAAACTCATTTTATTTATCGAAATATAAGTAAAAGAAAATGTAAAATTTCCATAATAAATAAGGTCACTTCACAAAGTGTTGATCAAAACACGTGTCTGGATCAATTAAATAATCAGACAAACTTTGGTTATTGTGAAGTGACGGGTTGTATGAATATACTTATTTCCTTATTCAACTTACATAATGGCTTGAACAGGCATATATGGTTAACCCCGTTATAAGTCGGCGGAAAGATGTAACTTGGCAAGCACTCTTCTGGGAAAAAGACAAAAGAAACTACGACCTTAAATTAGGTACCATCGCGGCATTTGCCTGTGTGACTAAAAGAAGAACCCTGGAGAAACCACACTCAAAATGGGCTTTCTTGCCTTTTCAAACTTGAGTCACCGACTGACGTGACTTCAGATTTTTGGTACAAATGTTCAGAGGGATTCCTGATTCACACTAGGCGACTTGGTCGCGCTACTGAGTCACAGTTCATTTTTGTTTCCCTGAGCCAGTTTAATAAAAGCTTTCCAACGACACCATACGCACCTCTCTGCCCTTGTAGTTCCTGAGATTTGATTTCTGTACATGGACGGACAGAATGAGCGGGATTATAAGGTCCCTTTAGCTATAGCTTCGCTAGTAGGGACCTCCTTAATTAATAAATTTATAAAGTTACTTTACGTTTTTTTTCTCCCGGAGTAGCATCTAGGGATCGTCATTTCAATCACGGCCTTGTAGCTTAGTGGTAAAGCGTTGGCGTGGTATTCGGGAGGTCATGGGTTCAATCCCAGCGGCCTACGATCCTGACATGGGTTCAATCCCAGCTGCAGACCATCCTGACTGAAGTTTTCCAGAGTTCTTCCTCACTCACACCAGGCAAATGCCTTTATGGAATCTTTACCTTAGTCCCTGGCCGACACCTTCCCGAATCCTTTTCCCTCCCCTATCTCGCCTGAGCTTTAGATGCCTAAAGCCATAAATAAAATTCAATTCAACCAGCACGTCTCGGATGACTGGCACTCCACATTCATCAATAAGGACCCTCCTCGCTCTCGCCCCCACTTTTTTCATTTCTCAAACTCTAAAAGAATTATCAAAATTTTTAGAACAGCGCACTAGTATTTACAAATTACTACGAAATACAATGGACAGCGATCTCTAGATCTTGTCGATTGATGAGTACTGAGACTTCATTTAAATAATGACGTCATTTGAAAACGTATCACTCAAGAATGGACAAAATCTCGAGATCGACAGGATTTTCAGTCATAACTCTACCAGCTGGGTCAGTGACTATAACCACTAAACCCAGGCCCCTCCGTTTCTATTTTAAGCTTCAACCTCGACCTCGCCAACGAACTTCAACCTCGACCTCGAACTCATTCAACCTCAACCTCTCTCAAACTCGACCTCGCGATGGGACTTCGACCTCGACCTCGCTGAACCTCGAACTCGCGATCTCACTTCGACCTCGACCTTGCTCAACCTCGAACTCGCGATCTCATTTCGACCTCGACCTCTCAACCTCGAACTCACGATCACATGTTGACCTCGACCTCGCAACAGAACTTCGACCTCGACCTCGCTCAACCTCGACCTCGCAACAGACATTCGACCTCGACCTCGCGACAGAACTTCGACCTCGACCTCGCTCAACCTCGAACTCGCTATCTCACTTCGACCTCGACCTCTCGATCTCATTTCGACCTCGACCTCGCTCAACCTCGAACTCGCTATTTCACTTCGACCTCGACCTCACTCAACCTCGACCTCGCGGTTTGAGGTCAAGGTCAAATGAGGTCGGGGTTCAACACCTCTGCTCTCCGATATATGCGTCGGCCCCGTATGTGCTTAATTCGTTTTTGCAGTCACTCAGATAAACCCCGATATCTAAGTCGGGGGAACCGTCCGCGTAAATTTATATTATACTATCCGTGTCATAGTATAATATACAATCACCGAGCAGGTCTAGGTAGTGGTATAGCTCAAGCCAGGCATGTGCTGTTGTATACGCCGCAATTACCACATTTGTGTTTTCAGGGGGACCCCAACACTGGCGTCGACCGCCCAATACAGCAGCCGAATTTCATCGCCTACTGCAATGCACGATTTCACCACGATGTTGGGGTCGGTTAACTTATCATAATATAGCTCGCGTTTTGTAATAATGGATGTCTGCTCAAGGTTTTCACTCTGCGCGAACTTGCCCCACAGGGAGTTTAGCTTGAATTTGGATATGCTTTTTTTGGCCTTATTTTTGGTAATTTTATCGTATTCTAATTGAATGCCCTCTTTTTCGTAATATTCTTTTACGAAGGCCAATTTCTGCTCAACTGTGTCACACCCTGCAGACCACCCGTTACACTCGGTCTTCACCTTCATGAACAGGTTGATGTGTTCGGTGAAAAGGCCGCCTTCTTTCTTTTCGGGATCGTACATTACTACCTCGTAGCCCACACTTCATGCTTCTCGAGCACCCTATAGCCTTTCTCTACAGCTTTTCTTACTTCATCTACTACCCACACACCGGTCAGGGCCCTCTCCTCATGTGTATGTGTGTGCACTCCACATCACAGCTGTTAAGAGTGTCGGCGCATGTTCGTAAATAATAACTTTCCCCCGCTGCGGTAAGGTAGGACCCGAGGGTAGAGATTATCAGGCGGCACCACAGTGCATTTTATTATTAACTCGAATGCTGAAATGTCGGGACACTCGCTACCAATGTAAATTTTCGGGTGGCCGACAGGGTATTTTTTAACCTTGTAGCAATAAGGGTAAAGCGATATTATATCAGCACACTTCACCCTCTCTCCGGCTTTACCTTATAGTAGAGCTTTGTGGCATCTACTCGGCCACCGTACAGGGCATCCCGCGGTCTAATAGGGCATTTCTTAGTTGCTGGGTGGGCTTGCACAAGGTCATTCACCCCGGGGTGTTCTCTGAGGACGTATCGCCACTCACACTCCCACATTTCGTGCAGCACATACCCTAGCTCTTTCAATCGCGCTATTTTAACACATGTGCTCTCATAACGAGTATTGAAAGTACTATAAGGATCGTTATAAATCGAATTGTCACGCGCTGTGGGGTAACACCTCGGACAACCATGACATATGCAACCCTGATACTCCCGGATATGTTCTTTGCCCTGTTGTTGGGTGTATCCATCAACCTAAAACCCACCCTTAACCACAACCTCACTGCCATTACCGGCATGCTTAATATTAATGTTCAGTTTCTGGGCTTCATGAACCAACCATTGAATCTGCACCTATAGATTGGGTATCTCGCCACCTATACCAATTATGCGGGATGATAGCAATTGTGTTTGGCTTCAGGAACTTTTTGCGAAACACTAAATTACAGGCGCTGGCAATACTTTTTCTGTCAAGGAATAGGTTTATTGCTGATAGAGCATGAAACTCATTCATGAATTTATCACAGGCCTCACGCAGAATATTCACATCCTCGACACAATACTGGATCAGCTGCTCCTTAAATATGAAGCCCGTAGTAGCGAGCCTTTCTTTCGCCGCCACATACCATCTCTCAAAATCAATCCGCTGTTTTTCCTTCATATGAGCCACGTCGTAATAAGCTATTCCAGGCAATTCCCCACAATACTCCTGATTATCTTGCTTGTTTAATAAGTGAGAAAAGTGCATCTTAGCCGTGTGTAAATCAAAGGCCTGGTTTAGTTTATTAACGCCATGGGGAGAAAGTTTAGGCTGTCAATATACTTTAAGTAAAGGTACTCCATACACATATTTTTACAACCCTGCATAATTATGCGTGGTGTCCACTTTTTCTTTAGCATCATGCTTCGCAGAATAAAGTGGGCATCATAACCTTTGGCATTATGGGCAATGCAAATAATTTTATTAATCTCCACTCTTCTCTCGGCCAATTAACTCAGAATTCTTCAATACATAAAGCGCCGTAAAATATGTGTTATTTTGTACCGCAAATATTACAGGGCTCGTTACCACTACATTTATAATACCGCTGCTGGCACACCAGCAAAAATTAATGTTCTGACACACCACCCACTACTTCTTTCTCTTGCCGACACTCAATATCGTAGAATATTAACAGCCATTTGCGGGGAATAGACCCACGGCTAGGCTGCATGTGGCATACATGTCATGGTAGCATCATATTGCGACATACAGTACAAAAGGTTTCCCCGCAAACGTGTGGATTGCGACCTTTTTTAAATACATAGGCTTTGAGACACATCTTACACACCCGCACAGGGTTCATAAAGAACTGCGTTGGTGGTTTGCAAAGCATTCCGCTCCGTAAAATCGCCTATTGCACTCATTACAATATATCAAGCTGTCGGCGGTGGTCGGTGTGCATGGCTGATTATTTCGACATTTACAACACAGCAATTTACAGTGCCCCGCATGGCCATCTTTGTGCCAGAATTTCTTGTGACATTCCGCACAGTGGTAGCAGAAAGAGAATGCCGCTGTCAAACTTGTAATTATATCGTAATGATTATTAGAGTATAACAGATTAATTTGTTTACCACCAGCAGGGCCTTCAAATAGTACCTTCTCGCCAGATAGGCCATCATACACTGTAATTTATTCCCGGCGAGGTGCTGTTCAAATCTCCTTATTTCAGGTATACCCCACCATTGTTAGTTAAATCCACCCTGGCCTTCTGGCATAACCCATATGCTTCTTTCAACATAAATCTTGGATACTGATCACGATACTTATCTTGTTCCTTTTTATCATCGGTGTTATTGACTAAGACTATTGCGATAACCAGGGCATGAGCTAGGCGGCGACTATCACTGTTTTAACACGAACTTATCCACGGTTGCGCCCTATATATTCTCACGTTATGGAGAAATTTTCTTTAACCAACCCCTTCCCCGTAGGTAGTTCGACGTAGTGTAAATAAACCACAAAACGATCCTGATACAAGAACGAGGATTACCTTTTCTAGTGCGCTCCAAACATTATCCCCGTTCATGTTCATTGCCGATCTAAACGATAGATAGAACGGTTTATCTGGGTGATTCTGGTTAATAAAAGTAACCCCAACCTAGTGATGCGGAAGTACGCCAGCCATTAACCGATCTATTAAATCTTTCATCACCTTCTCAACCCAGGCTATGGGGTTCTCACCCTAGGGTGGGGGTTTTATTTCAACTATTATTAGCGTTCCGTCATAATTAAAATATTTATAATACTGGCGAGATTCGCTAATTACATTAAACGTTTCCATTATAATAGCTTAACACCTAAAACGTTTCGACTATTTTTTTCTTTTTTGATATCGCAATATATAGTTATAAAAGGTTTGGCTATTTTTTCTATAATAGCCTATAAGCGTTACTCAACAACTGTTTTAGCAGTCCTGCTATAGAACGCAAGGAGCTATTTTGTGTAATACTCTATTATTATAATTAAACCTCAACGTTTATTATATTCAATTTGAAAATATATCAAAAATAATATTTTTAATTTAACAACGACAATAACAACAGTAGCTAGGTCAGCACTTTTTTCGCAAATAATACTGAATGCCCTTATACAAAATGTGAAAACAATCTCAATATGTTTAGCTGTTTTATGAGATATACAGGGTTAAATATTTAACCTTTGACCTCGAGGTCACCACTTTTTTCGCATATGCACTTATACTAAATGTGAAAACAAAATCTCAATATGTCTAGCCGTTTACGAAATAAAAAGCACTGTTAAAATATTTGACCTTTGCCTAGCTTGTAGGGTGTAGTAATTCTTGCTATGTAAAAGATCTTCGTAGTCTCCTATTGCATGTTATTTGTGTTAGGTTAACTAGCATATATTCCTATGTATTTCTGCAATTTCTGCTATCGTGCACTGGTGTGGGTGGAAATAATGGTTGCAAAAAGAGCTGTGCTGTGTTGGAATCTCTGCTATGCTAAATAGGGCTGAAAAATGATTCGTAGCCTTTTATGAAAATTAACCACAAAAAATACGACACGACGGCTTGTAATTTCTGGGTGGGGACGGGAACGGCTGTAATGTGATGGAAATTGACTTCGCATCTCTACTATGTCAAATAGAACTTCCTACCCTTTTATGGAATCTCTATTATGTTAAATAGGTGGGGGTGAAAATACCGTAACCTGTGTTCTGTGTTAAATAGGGAATGGAAAGTGTGTATGCAATTCGCTGCCAGGAATCTCTATTATTGTTGTGTTGGATTCTCTGCTATTGTGCGCTGTGTAGGGTTAATCTCTGCTATGTTAAATACGGACTGGATCGTAGCCTCTGTAGTTTTGTAACCTTGTGCACTATATAAAGTTATTCTCTGCTTTGTTAAATAGGGGATGAAACAAGAAATAATAGACGCATTCAAGGTGATTTATCTCAATTCTGTGGCCGCTATTGTTTTCTCTATTTAGCATGTCGTGCATCTGGCTATTCACTACAGGACTTCTTAAATAAATTATCAACCGGCAACACTAATGTTAGCGATATTATGCTTTATTCGTTTATGAGAATGGTCCCTGACGTGAGATTAAGTTCTCCGTAAACCTTATATGTGTGTGTGATGGTCTCTGGTGTGAGATTACGTTCTCCATAAACAATGTGTGTGTGTGTTGCCCATGAGATGAATAGCCAGATGGGTTTAGTTAGCAGTATACACAAAACATTGGTGGAAGCCCTTGTTAATTTTTGCTATGCTAAATAGTTGTTTTTGGGAAAAGTGCTTGTAGTCTTTTATGTGAGGTTTAGTATAATAAAAAAGGAACATTAAAAAACAATATTTTTTATTAATTTTTCATAAGATATTTATATAATAAGGCCCTTATAATTTGCCATCGTAGCCTTGTGTACTACAATAGCTTAAATCGAGCTCGTAGCATTTTATAAAATGTAACTATACTAACCAGAACTAACACGCTGTGTTCTTTAGCAGATATACCAGGGGTGCTGGAGAATATAGTCTACTATAATCTCCTATTACATGTTCTGTGTGTTCTGTTCTTCAGGGATCTATAAAATGGTTCGTAGCCTTTTATGAAATGGTCCATGTTCTTTAGCAGATATGCCACGGGGACTAGGGAAAATAGAGCGCCAGAGTGTATGGTATAGTCTACTATAATCTCCTATTGCATGTTCTGTAGGTTAGCTCGAGCACGCGGCTCAGGGTTTTATAATATGGCTCGTAGTCTTTTATGAAATAGAGTAAATTCTGACTAAATACAAAACACGTTCAAGTGACCCCATTCTGCTTAGGGAAAATAGCCTACTACAACCTTCTATCGCATGTTCTATAGGTTAGCTGGAGCACGCGGCCCAGTGTTTTACAAAATGCAATATGCAGTATTGGGGTGGGGGAAGTGGAAGGAGGGGGGCCAAAAATTCAATATGTCATATTAGGGACCCTACTACCACGAGGGTATAATGTATTCAGTTGGTTAGGTTGGGGTGTGAATTAAATAGGGGTACGAAAAATGTGTTCATAGCCTTTTATACCATGTTAAATAGGGATTGGAAAAAAGAGCTTATACTCTTTTGCAAAATAATATTTTTTTACAAATAAAAATAAGGGTCATAAAACAGAATAAAAAGTAACTAAATCTACTTACAAAAAAGGAACTAAATCTGGTTCCAAAATGTGAGCCAAAGGTACCTAAAACACGCCCAAGTGCCGCCATCCTACTTATACATATATCATCATCGCATATCTCGTCTCTAAGTTATCCGATTTCGATGGTTCCTTTTTAAAATGAAAGATAATTTCTTTGAGTTCAATGAGCAATAGTTTCATAAATCTAATATTTTTTTCAGTTAAATATGAAAATGTGAATCTCAACTGAAATTATCATTATTAAATTCTTGACTGAGGCAGGTTTTAGGTTTAGGCGAAAATTTATTTTCAAAAAAGGAGGAAAAATAAAATTTTATGCATAATATTTTCTTATTTTAATTTGCATTATTTTTTCTAAAAAATGTTAGAAAAGTACTATTTTTAGATAAATAAAAGCTTTTCCAAAAACACTGCTTCTATTTGAAGAAAAGAGCAATAATACGCTAATTAACAATCTGAACCAGAGCAATTACTGCGTATTTCTGTAACAACTGCAACTGCAACGCAACCTTTCTCCATTCATACTCTTCAGCCTCTGGTATACTAAAGAGTATTTTCCATGTCTTCGTATCTAAATCCCTGTCTGGAAACTATTAGATTTAGGAAAATATTGCTGATAAACATAAATGTAGCCAATAAAAATATTTTTAATTTAAAAGAGAATGATCGAAATCGGATAACTCATAGCCAAGATAGGTTGATTTTAATAAATAGCGTCGGTCGCCATTTTGAATGGCCGAAATCTTGGATAGCTACCTTTTTGGAATGTCTATCACGTATTTTCGTGCTCTATACATGTCAGTGTACAAGTGCTGAAAGATTTATCTGGTCCCCACAGTTTATACCGAATCATCGTTTTTTGGCTTCTGGCACAAGGACTATTAGCTATTCCCTCGTTGCAAGTCTTATTTATTACTTTGAGTAGTGCTAGCCCAAGCTTTGAATCCAGTATACGTCACTGAACCACACAACAAAAACCAGTAAAATAATAACTTTCACTAAGAAGAAGCTTGTTTTCTTTTACCTTTGAATTGTTAGAATTCAAGGACCCATGCCCTATATCAAACTTGTTTAAAAAAAACGATGAATTATTCACAAATCTAATGAGCGTTATCATTATAAGCCTTACAACTTTTGAATCATATTCCTGGGAACTGTCACAGGCATCAATCGTTCATATCACGGATTATCAAATTCAAAATAGCAATTGTTTTTGTCAAACTAATACGCGCAAGTTAAAGGCAATAGGAACATCAAAGGTACAGCATAGATTCTTAAATAATAAGGATATATAGTCTATACTGTAAATAAACTAATATGTCAACAGTCAGATCGTATTATATTTCCCCTGGTTTCCGTGATAGAGGTAACTCGTATGGACATCCGTTAATTACTACAGCCAGCAATTAGTGGTGTTTGATGCTTGCAGATGCCGGAAACAGGATTCCAAGACCTATTTAATTTCATATTGGACTCTTTACGTTTTCATTATTAGGACATTCATAAAATTCGGAGACTTTAGTGTATAAAATTTCAGGTTTTTAAAGAATGAACCAGTTTCTATTTCACTCAAATCGAGATGGAATTCACGAAACAGCTAGTTGTCTTCCGGAACTCATGGAAATCAATTATTAAACTACTCTTGTCTTAACTGATGATGTAAAGTCAATAACAGAAAAAATGAACTTGTCTTTAGTTGATCGCAGGTTAATAGGGGAAATATATTGTACTTTGTCTGTTTTAGAAGGAATGGGAAAGACAGCAGGATGACTAGTTATCGCGAGTCCTTCAGATGACAAGATAAGAACACTTAACCGAGCTTAATTACCACGCTTTATCTCTCAAGGTCCAATTCAAGGTCCAAATGAACTTGCCTATTTCCTCGTAAAGCAAGCTGAGGTCCTCGCATATTCCCCCGAATACAACGCTCATTGCCTCACAACATGAAGCACAGCTCCACCACATCCTGGAAACACCACCGCAACATCTGCCACCTTCCACATCTCTTGAACACGTACGCCAGAATCTCCAGCAGCTTCCAAAAAACAAAGCTCCAGGCCAGAACGGTATCACCACGGACGCACTCCGTAAAGCTCCTCCAGCTCTACATAACTACTTGTCTACCATCTGCAACGCCATTTTTACCACATCCCCCTTTCCTACCGCTTGGAAACATACAACAGCCTGCATGATTTCAAAACCGCATACAAACAAACACTTCCCTTCCAATTACAAACACATTAGCTTACTTTCCCATCTGAGCAAAAGTTTTAAAATATCTTCCTCCACTAGAGATTGCCGATTTCTTTACATATTGGGGTTTGAGTTGTCATTCAAAGTTGTGCATTGGTAGCAAATAAACGCATGCCAAATATGGCCGTCCTAAAACAACATTTAGCCGGGCCCCTGAACCCCTAAAGGCCCCATTCTTTTTTGCAAAACAAGGAATAGAGATATTATACCAATTTCCACATTTTGGAGTTCGAGTAGCTATGTAAAGTTGTGCATTGATAAAAAAAAAAAAAAAATAGCCATGTCAAATGTGGCTCTTCTTGGGCGTCAAGCGTTTTTGGCCGTTTTTAAACTAAAATTTTCGTGGGCTCCGCGGCCCGTCTAGATGTTTTTGATCTTGCTGTATTTCGGCGAACAAATACAACATAACATTCTACAAATCTGCACGCTACTCATACTCAATTTTTTTTTAAATCGAACCCTTTTCAAAATTATAATTTTCTAGGACCCCCAGAGCCCGAGTAAATATTTTTTTGACCCGGCTGTTTGGGGCGATCAAACATAGCATAACATTTTATAAATTTGCACGATATTCAAACACAACTTTCTAACAGTTTTTTTCGGGGCGGGGGGGGGGGGGGCAAAACGGCCGATTTTTATCTGTTGAGAAATTTGAATTTGAGTAGCGTGCAAACGTTGTAGAATGTTGCGTTATGTTTGTTCGCCGAAATATAGCCGGATCCAAAAATATGTAGCCGGGCCCCGTAGTCCGGGAAATTTTTAGTTTGAAAACGACCAAAAACGCTTGACGGCCAAGAAGAACGTCATGTTACATTTGACATGGCTAAATTTCGTGGCAATGCACAATTTTCCATAACAACTCGAACCCAAAATGTGTAAACTAGTATCATATATTTATTCCTTGTTTTGCAAAAAACGAGTGGGCCCGGTTAAATATTGTTTTAGGACGGCCATATTTGACATTGCTTTATTTGGTACCAATGCACAACTTTTGATCACAACTTGAACCCCAATATCTAAAAATAATCGGCCCGCCCTACTCCGCACCCACATAAAGAGTCTGAACTACTCCTACCTCACAAATTTGACTTCCGTCCAGGTCACGATAACCGGACCCAACTGGTCCGGGTAGTGGACCACCTCACACTGGGTCCCAACGGTCACCACCACACGCTGGGTAAATTCTTGGACGTGCAAAAGGCCTTTGACAAGATCTTCCACGTCGGCTTAATCTACAAACTACATCAACAGTAGTTTCTAGACTTCTTAGTACACCTTCTGGCAGACTTTCTCACAAACAGGTCCTACACCGTCAAATGCGAAAACCAACAATCTACAATTCATCACATCCGGGCAGGTGTACCCCAGGGCTACGTATTACCTCCCGCCCTCTACACCGCTTTCACAACCGACCTACTCACAGCACGGAGCTGCTTCATCGTCACGATTGCGGACAATACAGCTTTCTTCGCAGGCAACAGAAATGCAGGCTACGTTTACCCGACTATGCAAGGCTAGTTACAACAACTCTCTGAATGGGCAAAATAATGGGGAATCAAAATCAATGCAGCAAAATCAGTACCGTAATTTTCAGCCAGGGGCATATCCACACTTTCCTCCACTGCAACTTAATAATGAAGCCATTCCTTACCAGCATTCTGCTACCTATCTCGGAGTCACCCTGAATTTTCGCATTACATTCGCATCTCACCTGAGCACCCTCAGTACCAAAGCCTGATAACAAATCGGTACTTCCCCCTATTCAGAAGAAGATCTGCATTAAACTTCACCTTTAAACAGTAAAAAATGCCTGAGTTAATTGAATACTTGTCGGTGTCCGAGCGTGACTACCACTCTTTTGTGTTAAACCAACATAACACACGGTGTTGTTTAGATGTCAAGTGTTTGTCTGTCGCCATCCTGATCGTTTGCTTTCATAAAAATGGAACTTCTTCTCAATGAATGGGAAGTCTGATCCTTAATTGACTAATGAAAAACTGATTAAACAATAACATAAGTCGTGCGAGTAAATTTGTTTGTATTTGGGGTTCAGAAACATTTTTTTTATTCCAATACTGTTTGGATCTAGTGTTACGTAAATTTGAGCCCAATAATAGAGAATTATATATCCTCCCCATTCCCTACCTGAAACGACGCAGCAAGAGACCCCAAAGCAAAATGGTATTTCATTTTGTTAAAAATGTAAAGTGCTTTTATAATTTAAAAATGACGAAACGAACAAGTCGCTTCATACGACACAGGCAGACGGCGCCACCAAATATAGAAACCGTTTATGGAAGGACAGTGCATTTATTGGTGTGGGCAAGATCCGTGTCATGCAACGTGAATAGACAATTACACTGAAGAAATATGCATGATCTCACAAAAATACTACCGACCTAAAAAGAAGTGATCTAGAGACCGGAAGTGTTACAGGCCATGACACCAAATTTAGGAATAGCCGTATGTTCGAAAAGATGATATATACTGTGGCTATTATGAACAGGAGACAGAACGGTTGAGGTGTTACTTGGTGTAAGGTCGTCATCATATATTCATAAATCAACAGATTCTAAAAAAAGGTTAATCTCAGGAATTGTCTACGTACTCTGACAAGACTTCGAACTGTACGAACAATAGAGTCGCAGAAGCAGCGAAAGAACACATCGGTGTACGCAATTGTGATTGAAACAACCTATCGACCTCTTGCGACTATCGGGCTTCAAACTCAGTAAGTGTCTTGCGAAGCCCTGACTTCTCTATGTATTCAAAATATCGTATATGCATTTTGTGTAGTCTAGGCATTCTGTATCGAAGTGGATTCCGAAGGTCTCTGGCTGCGTTAATACTGTATCTACTACTCGTGTACTTATAATTCTCTATTGATTGGCTCCCCACCGAGGAAAATATTCATTTTGTATTAATTAAACATTCTCTCATACAGATATATATCTTCTATCATTTACCTAGCTAAAAGCAATCCGTAATCTAACTTTTATTTTCTCTTAATTGACTTTTAATTTGACATTACTCCTCTTTAGGCTAAGAATCTGAATATTTTGATACAGAGGCTGGGAAACACAAATGCATATTATGTTTTTTTTTATTTTTCCTATGTCAACTAATCATTCCCCTTGGTTTTTTATTATATTTTGATAATTTGTTGTATTATTCTAGTTATTTAGTTGTTTGATTGTTACGATGAGCCGCCAAACGAATAGCGGAACCCTACCATAAAAATCATGTACAGTAGTGGCTACTCCGTTCATTGCCGAATTTTTTTCAGCCGCGCCACACGAAAGCATTGAGTTACTTTTTGCCAGCTTCGAACGATTAGCTGCTATATCGGGGTGGATAAAAGATAAACAGAAAGAAATTGCTGAACTCATTTTACGTGGTCCTCCCAAATTTTATTATAACACTAACAAGGACACTCTTACAGCATTATCGTAGGAGGAATTGAATTAAAACTTTACAAATCGAATTTGCAAAACTTTTGGCAAATCCAAAACACCTCTTTCAGCTTTATTGAAATATAGAAGCCGGCAACAGGGCAAGGATGAGCTTTTGACACACTAATTGTTTGAGAGAAAACATCTAGCTAACCTGGAAGATCCGAATCTACGCTTCCCCGATTTCTTAACAGAAGTAATCTCTGGAATGCGACCAGAATACATTTTACCGTTTGCTTAGCGAACAATCAAAACATTTAAAGGTCTCATTGACTTAACAAAACTCACTGAACAAGCGCAAAATATAATGAACGCTCTGTGACAGCACCACAGTCCACAGAACAACAGCCTCAAGCTACTTCCATTGAGGACCTTTCAAACAAACTGGAGAATTTACAATTATTACTCCATACGGAATTAAATGCTCAGAAAAGTGAACAGGTACTTTGGTCATCTCTACCCTCCCTCCACCTCAGTAGCATCAACAACAAACGCGAATGCGCTCTTCCTCCGCTCCCTTCCCAGGCACGTATCTCCATCGCGGTATACACACCACCAACCACACACACACCAGCAAGTTCGTTCACCGAAAACAACGCGCCCACTTCCAGTTGTCCAACGTGTGGCCAACATACTTGACAAGCATCGTGTCATCGTTCACCCTCTCCCCACCCCCGACGAGTACAGTTTGATAATTCATGTGGACAGTACAAAAACTCCCCTCAACCAAGAAGATCAAGCTCGGTTGATTGAAGCACATCATGTGCTAGTAATTCAACTCGTGATTCCACGACATCTTCAATTATTTCGTCAGCTTCTATCCAGAAAGCGAGCAGTGCAAATGATAGAAAAAATAAGTTTCGTAATAAAAATAGGCAGAACTTCAGATCACAGCAACAAAATTCCAATCCGGTATTTTTTGTACCACCGTTTTCGTATTTAGAACTTAATTATGCTCTTCACGCACACCCGATGTATTACACATATCCAAACATGCATATGGCTCAAGCAAATTTTAC